>PVJX010008050.1:0-67614 GCA_004027295.1 Dolichotis patagonum
AGAAGAAGAAGAAGAAGAAGAAGAAGGAGGAGGAGGAGGAGGAGGAGGAGGAGGAGAGGAGGAGGACAAGGAAGAGAAGGAGGAGAAGGAGGAGAAAGAGAAGAAGAAGAAGGAGAAGAAACAACTAAAACTAAGCTCTTTAAAACAGGCCTAGTATTTTACATTTACATTCACATTTACAGGAAGTACTATCTATAATCTTTGGGGAATCACAGAGAATTTCCAAAAAATAGGCAATTTTTTCAGAGGAAGAAAATAAAACTACAAACTATAAAATTAGGGAATGGATTTCTGGGCAAGTTGGAGCTTCAGAGGCTGACTACTTGGAAATAGGATGTTAGGGTAGAAGTTTCCCCCTGAAACCTTCATCCCTTGAGATGCAGTGCTATGAATTCCTGCCTCTAATTCACTAAGTAAGCCAATCTGAATGGTTTACTGATGATTCTCAATTTTCAGTATTCCGTGGTCTTGTTTCTCACATGTAAGAGTTCATGCTGGTTCAGAGGAAAATTAGTGTCATTCTTAATTTAAATTCAAAACCTTTCAGTTCCTTTATTTATCCCAATGCTATATGTAAAAACTTCTAGTACTGGTATATTCTTTTAAGGTTTACTCACAAGATAAAGAAATTATTTTCATTTTGTTTTATTTTAGTAAATACCTTGAAGCCAGGACTACCCATTAATCCATCTTTTCCATGTCTTCCTGGTTCTCCCTGAAAAATAAACACACGTGTTTTAAACATATTTTTGCACTGGGTTTTCTTTTTGGAGAAAGATACTACACTTTTTATTTATTTAAGGTAAAATACTCAAGAATGTTTTTTCCAATTAAACTCACAGGACGTCCAGGAAGGCCAGGAAAACCAGCATTACCCTTTTCACCTTTTGCACCCTGTATTAAAAGAAACATTTAAAAAATAATCCTTATAATAATGTTTCTTGGTTTTTAAACTTACAGTGGAAAGTTAACAAGCTAAACTCATAATAGAATGGCAGAATTGGTGGAACCGCAGAGCTTGTTGGAGTTAACAACTTTTGTTAAGGCATGACTTTTTACCAGTTCAGTGGGTGAAACGTAAAACAATGAAAAAAAATGTTGACGGATGCAGAATTAATATTATAAGCATCTAAACACAGACACTACATCCTGACAAAGTAAAAAGTAGTGGGTATTTTAAACACCATGCATACAAGCTTCCCTAAATGTAAAGAGATAGGAAGGTTTGTAGCACGGATTCTCAGAAGACATATCTTCAAGCAGCTGCTCTTCCCAAAGAATCTCTCCCTGTGAATGCTGCATCAATTCACGATAAAATAACAGAAAGCATTCCTATAGGGTACTATTGATAGCAGTCACTAGACATTTCTCTTCTGTTTGTTCATAGTTTGAAATGAGTCTTCTGACAATTGCAAAGTTGAGTGGAGATACAAGTTTGTTATTTTGATTACATTGAAGGGTCAGTGTGGGTGTTCTGCTGTGGGATCCATACTTCCCTTTTTGCCATAAAACCCAGGTGACCCTTTGTCTCCTTTGGGGCCCATTTCGCCCTGAAAGACAGAAACAGAATGACTGAGTTTTAAAGAAAATAAACATTTCCCTTAGAAGAAAAATCAACTTAGATTATAAATAATAGAGTGTAACATTCCAAAATCAAAATAAAATAATTTATCCACTGTAAGTTCTATTTTATAGACTTTATAAGGATAAACAAGTGCTACAACAGGGCTTACAGTTCAGATTTTAAGGTTGAGACAATACATAATACATTACGCATACTATATATAGTAAACTTGCTCATCTATTGCTAAATATGGTACTATATAATTATACATTTATAACTCAAAAATTTAGAGAGATTTTTTAAAGTTTTATGTAAAGGATGACATTAATTTTAACTCAATAATTTTATTTCAACATACTTACCTTTATATTTATCTACGAGCATTTACTTAAAACACAATTATAATGTAAACATACTTTCATTTTAATTAAAATATAGCATTGCTAAATTTACAAGAGATGCTTTCAACCTTTGATCCTGGCATCCCATGAAGACCAGGAAAACCAGGAAGTCCACGGTCACCCTGAAAATAAAACTGAAATTAACTAAAGGAAAAGTACCAAGAATTATAACACTCAGCAAGAATTAAAACGTATTTAACCTCACCACTCCCAAGTGCATTAGAAATGAATTTCCAAACATTCAGCCATTTAAATTTGTATCTGTATGAATTGCTGTCTTCATGAAGATTAATCCTGATTATTATGGTGTCGATTGTGATCACAGTGACAATTTTTTTTTTTTTTTTTTTTTTTTTTTTGGTACTTGGAATTGAACTCAGGACTTTGTCCTTGCCAGGCAGGTATTTGTGCTGCTGGGCTATATCCCTGGCAAGAGGGAAAACATTTTAAAGTTACAGGGACCTCACCAGCAATCCTGAGTTCACCCTTACAGAACTATCATCCTTTTGGAAAGCAACATAGATTTTTATAGGTCCAAACAACGAGTTAATTGAAATGGTTTACAGCCAACATTCTCTACAAACAGTCAGCCTTCAAGGTTCCATGTGACTTAATAAAGATAGACCCTGAACTTAATACCCCAACACACACTAGAATTATTTGTTTGTTTGTTTGTTTGTTTGTTTTGGAGCCAGGGATTGAACTCATGACCTTGTGCTTGCCAGGCAGGCAATTAAGCCACTGAGCTAAACCTTTGGCCTATGTGGGTTTTTAACAAATGCTAATCTTACAACTTTCAGTGGTGAGTATCTGTTCAGATGTGTCTATGAAGATGAAAATCCCTATGTTATCTCAAGAGAAAACATGAAGAAGATTCTAACCACTGGACATAATTTATACTTATGAGTGTGGGAAATGTTGGATACTATTGCCTTACCTTCAAAATGTTAAATGCAAAGACACAGGAGAAAAACATAACTATTATGGAAAGATTTGGATCAAGTTTACTTTTGTCTTGGCAAAAGAAGATACTGCATACATACAACTGTATTAATTTCGATGGGAGGAAATAGATGAAGTGATCAGCTACTTATGATTGACATAGTTTTCCTAAAGGTTATGCAAGGCTTATAAAATTCTCCAAAGGCAATTATTTTTACTTTAAAATTCTAAATTTCTGAAATTCAAATTTCTAAAATTCAAAACACTAAAATACATGACTACATTGCACCTACAATTTCATTTTTCAACATTATCTGCTGCCTTTACACTATGAATGAAAACTTGTGATAACCCCACTGCCCTTCTTCTCTTTCCCTTCTAACAAGCACAAATCTCCTTAACTTTTTGTCAGCTTTAGTTAAGTCAGCAGTCAGAGCTATCAATATTTATAGTTATGCCTCAAGCGTACTCTAATTACTTGGCTTCTCTTGCTTGAATATTTATTTTTCCTAGAGTTAAAATTGCCTTTTTGGTTTTATTGACTGTCTTTAAACTTACTGTGATATTCAACTTCAAACTTCCTTGAATTATCAAAATAACTTTTTAACACAATCATATGCATTGAAAATTTCCCATTATTTAAGTCTCAGAACTGTATTATTTGTTTCAGTGTAGGTTTGCTGTTCTTTGTATCTGTGTTCTGTCCTTTGTTTAGGGGAACATCCAATGACTTCCTGAGAAAACACTGATGGGAGGTAACATTCTGGTATAGTAAATCTCTGAAGATGTCTTTATTCTCTCTACTTAACTTCATTCAAATGTCTTCATTCTATTACTATTTATCTATGTTTCATGTCACATGTAAAAGAATAACTGAGAATTTTTCCTTCAGACTTTGAAAAGCTCTTCTCTTTTCTTGGTTGAAATGTCATGAGTGAGATGTTGGAAGTCTTTTTGATTCTTCAGCACGTATACAGAGCCTACATTGGGATACTAAGGTTAGAGAGTAGATCATGCCCTCAGAAGACCTGTAGAACTTTTGGCTTGCAGGTCTTGAAGTTTTATAAGATTATGCACTGATCTAAAATCTGTAGATACTATTAAGATTTTTGCAACTCTTTGACATAGACTAAATATATTTTACATAATGAGATAACCATGGCATTTTTGGGTCAGGGTTAGATGCTATAAACTAGATCTAGAATATCCCCCAAAACTTTCATGTGATCACAAGTAGTTTTTGGAACATCATTGGATTATTGGGGCCATTATTTCCATTGGTAGGTTTATCCACTGATGAATTAATAACTAAATCTGCTGTTAGGAGATAGGACCTTGTTGGAAGAAGTATGTGACTGGCGGGCCATGCTTTTAGAGGGCATATTCCCCTCTCTGTCTCATCATCTTACTCTGCTTTCTGGCTGTGTGATGAATGTCTTTCTTCTCTCATGAACCTCTATCATATTCTGCCTTGGAGCTGGCCAAATCATGCACAGACTAAGACCTCTGAAACTGTAAGCCATGATAAATCTCTCCTCTTTTAATTTGTGGGTGTTGGATATTGTGTTTAATACTAATACAACTGGTATTATAAACTGATTTTCGTTTGTTATATTTGACAAGGTACAATTAAAAAAACATGAACTTATAAAGAATTGGCCAGTTTGCACATAGTAAGTAAAAAGAACAAACCACATCTAAAAATGCAGTATGTGCAAGATACTTTTTCTCATCTTGAATAGGTAAATAGCATAAATAAAAAATGGCTTTAAAAATTAGAAGTCCAATTAAAACTCAGACCCTGGGTAAGATAAAATCAAAGATATGGCTATAAACCACATTCTTATAATCTTTGAGTCAATTAAACTGGATCCAGTGAATTCTATCAACCCAGATAATATGGTTCAAAAAAAAAAAAAAGAAACTGAGGTGTCTGATAAATGTAGGTCACTGTTAATAAGAGTTGAGAGGTAGATGTGAATGAAGTAATATTTTGGTTGTTTCTGTCATCTGGAAAGAAAAGTCAAAGACACAAAATTGCAAATACATGTAACATATATACACTATGGACCTTGATGAGGGAATTTACTGTGTAGACACAGTAAATTTTCAAAACTAAAGTAAAAAGAAATGTAAGCCATAATCATAAATAGAAAAATTAGTGAAGACATGTCAATCCTTTTAAAATTGATTTAAATTAAAAGGAATCTTAATTAAAATATGAAAAAAAGAAAAAAACACTAAGCTTCATCTGGAAAAGTGAGCATTCAGAAAATAGCCAGGAAAACTCCGATTGTAATGTTTCCCTAGACTAACCAATGAATTTAGACACAGTAGAGAAGAGGGGTAAAAATAAAGGAAAATACACACACTATCTTTGTCTGGGATTACACACCAGATGGCACAGTTTATACTGCCAGCACTCTGTGAGGTTAAGGCAAGACAATCACCAATTCACGTCCAACCTGGACAACTTAGAGACTTAGCAAGATGCTGTCTCAAAATAAAGAAGCTGGAGGTACAACTCAGTGTGAAGGCCTTGGGTTCAATCCAAAGAACTGAAAATAAAGAAAGACTATGCTAATCTATCTAACATCCTAAGATAATTAATAAGGGAAGTGTTATTGTTTTCAAATACAAATATATAGAATAGATTTTTATATAAAAATGATAACCAATATAAAAGGTTATATTAAGGAATATACTAAGGAAAGGTTCCAATTATAACAATATATTAAGGAAATATAATATAATAAATGTGTTAAGGAAAGGTTCCAATTATAATAAAAGGAAAAGATATAATGATTGTTCTATGTATAATAAAGATAAGTAATAGTCAGCATCAATACAAAGAAACTCTCTTTCAAATCATTAAATCAAGTTTTCAAAAAGTAAAAAGAAATGCAAGCCATAATCATAAATAGAAAAGTTCAATATTGGAGAGATGTCAATCCTTTTAAAATTAATCCATAAATGTAAAGGAATCTTAATTAAAATATAAAAAAAGAAAAAACACTAAACTTCATCTGGAAAAGTAAGCATTCAAAGGATATACAGGAAAATTCTGGTTATAAAAAATAATAAGAGAAGGCTCAGCCCTGCCAATATATTAAATCATCTCATGAAGTAATGATAATTAAAACAATTTGAAGTGGAAAAGATAGGTAGGTCCATGGAACAGAATGGAAAGACAAAGTGCCAAATCAAGTGGAATAGGGAAGACAGTTTTCCAAATAAATAGAGAAAAAGTGATAGTACATGAATATTGTTGCAATAACTGATTGTCCATTTAGAAAAGAAATATGAGTGCTTATCTAACTTTACTCCAAAAAGCAGAAGTTAGGTTAAAAATATATAGTTACAAAAGTAAAACTATGAGTAATTATATTCAAAATTCTAGAATGTAGAACTTTCTCAAGTAGACATAAAGTCAGGGAACTAATGTATACATAAAAGTTAAACATTTTCTGTGTGGCTAAAACCAAGTCAAAAACATATGAACCAGGAAAAATATTTTTGCACATATAAATGATTTCTGAAATGTATAAAGGGAAAGACAGACACTAAATGAGGCAGAATGTGGAATTGACTCATTGTGATAAATTAATCCATTTTATAGCCTTAAAAGAAATTAGGTGGAAAGATCAGGAAATGATGACTACCATATAAACTTGGGAACAGAAGTAAGGAAAACAGCACACACGGTCCAGTCCCACGATATATACACAACAAAACCTAATGTCAGAGAACACTGCGAGCACTCACAGACGGTGTTTGGGGGCGACAAAAACCTCTCAGGTAAGAATCTTTTTTGAAAGGAAATTGTGGCACCATGCCCTCTACAGAAAGCACAAAAAGCTTCTGAAAATTCCTGGTTGTATTGACAACTGCAAGGTGTGTCCAGTGTCACATGAAACACTCCCTTTTTTTTGAGAAGGCAGAAAAAAAAGGGTAAGTTTGCTAAGCCATTTCTATGTCTCCATCTTATATCATCATTGAGTTTGTTTTAATTTTATAAATTCAACAACCCACTTATCCTGGTTCTTCATTACTGTTCTATCAAAATAAACATTGGAGTTCCCTGATTAGACTGACTATATAATAGAAATAATGTAAAACCACTCAGTCTTTTGGTGTTGGAAACCCAGAAATAAGAGTGTTGTTTAAGAACAGAGTTTGCATCCCTCATAAGACACTCTGGCATGGACGCTGGGGACACAGTGGGAAAATGACATTTTGAATGTTAAGCACCTAACAAAGAAAATGAATGCTTTGTCAATAATAATACTTGAAATATAATTAATGTATTTTATTTCTTAATCCCAGCAAAAAACAAAAGTCAAAAAATGAGTTTGTATACAGTCTAGATAGATTAAAAATGATATTAAAACTTCCTGTAAATTTGTCACTGGAAACTAGAGCTCAGTTGGAAAACTGGTGACTATATATCAAAGAACCAATACAACCTAATTAAATTTTTCCATAACATATCCCTCCACATGATGTAAACATATATCTCTCTAAGATTAGGAAAGTATTTAAAATACTTCATATTAGAAAGTTTTTCAAAGCAGCTAATAAAAAAATTTAGTTTCAAACTGAAGTCTAGTCCTTTTGACTTTGGAAGTTCAACGGAAGACAACCTGAAAAACTCTACGTATATTCTCTTGTCTGATATATAAAGAACAGATGTTGAACTCAGCAAGGGAGTGCATCTAATTTTAATTATTCTAAGTGGAAATTCCCACTGTGGGGCTCTTTAGAGAGCAGCCACAAGATGGAAATTTTAGTGGAAGAATCTCCTAATGGAGAACACGACTGTGTGGAACAACCTCCCAGTGGCCGCTCTGGGATGCAGGGAGGAAAAATCTACACTGGCACAGGTCAAAGCAATTGGGGGGTATTTTTTAATCTTCCTATTTCTGAAAATCAGGAAACCATATTTTAAAGGAAGAATAAAGTAAAAGGCTTTAATTAATACAACATTAATTTAATTCTGGGTAATGAATTCTCAAAAGTCATATGGAATGTAAGAATGGAACCAGGAAGGTAGCACATTGAGAGTTTAGGTCCATTCTGACAAATCAGGGTTTAGCTTAACAACAACAAAAAAGGGGCTGGGGATTTAGCTCAGTGGCTTAAGCGCCTGCCTGGCAAGCGTAAGGTCGTGAGTTCGATCCCCAGTACCAAAAACAAACAAACAAACAAACAACAACAAAAAGTAATTCTGAAATAAATTATCACTGATATGAAAATAACTTACACCCTATCTTCTCCAACAGAATGCATGGCTTTGTGAAATTCATGCACTTATGAAGCCAAAATAATAGAGCAGTTAAAATGTTACCAGAAAGAAATGCCTTACTTTTATTTTTAAGCAAGATACATCTATTCCCACAAAAGTTTACTCTAAGTTTTTAAGATTTATAAATAAAAAGCCCACTTTTATATGTATTCTTTAAGCCCAACTAAAGGGACAAATAATTTTTCCTTTATCTTTTCATTAATACATGTATCCTTTTTCCATGTTTTCCCCCAAATCATAAAGGGACAGTGACGGTCCTGTTCACAAGTGCGTGTAGGAGATGCTGATTACCACAGGGGTTCTTGGGACAGGCACTTGGGGGCCATAAACCTTGGGACTCACTACAGTGCACTTTCTGATGGGAGTCACTCAGATGACATCTGTTGTCTTAAGTGACTAAAACCATTAAGGCTATCTTAGTTGTGCATGTTTACCTTTTGGCCATCTCTCCCTGGTTCTCCTTTGTAACCCGGTAGTCCACGTGCTCCCTAAATTAATCACAAAATTGGATTATGTTAATTATATTTTTTGTTCACCAGAAGTGAGATTTCCAACAAGTGTATGAACAGATCACATACTTGTATTCCTGGGGATCCTGGAACACCTGGTGATCCTGAGATTCCCTGATAGCCCTAAAGAACAAAATTAAGATTTCAACATGTTTACAAAGAGCAGCTGCTTCAGAGCTATCTCTTGTTTCAAGTTTCTTACACCTGAAACTTAACGAGTAACTATTTAAAAATATCAAAATACTAAACCATCAAATGCTTAATAAAGAACCAATATCCTATTATCTTAATTAAATTCTTAAAATGTATCAGGAAAGATCATACTCTCTAGATTCATTTCGATTAAAAGAAAATCTTTGGAATGAAAATGGAGAGTCAGTGTTCTACAAAAACAGAACTACACAAACATCCTGCACAGTGGGCATACACTCAACACATTCAAGAGAGAAGCACCTAAGGATGCTGCATGTGTAACCTGGTGTAGTGCATTTTTAACTACCTGATTAAGGGCCATCTGAATTAAATGGTGGGGTTAAGTAAGTTTGGATGAATATTACTCTTTACCTTATACGTGTAATAATCTTTTGATTGCTAATTTTAGAAAACTGCCGATGGTAAGCCCAAGAAAGGGCTGCAACGCATCCCCCTTGCTCCCTGAGGCTGAACTGTCTGCCAGGGCAGGAGAAGAGGAGTCACCTACAGCTATAGGGCTGCTCATGCCTTTCTCAGGAAGCGAGACTCATAAAAAATAGCAGAACTTTTAAGAGACAAACCCTTCATTCTTCACTCAGTACACGGCAGATGGACTTCAGACAAACTCGAGGGCCGGAGTTTTCTCAAGGCAACATCGGGTTAACTCAAATCACTCCACACCTATCAACACACTTACAGTTCATTCAGACCCCGTCCTTCTTGGACTTTACTATTTGGGTACAGATACTTGCAGTCAACAGAAGCAATGGGGATCTCATTAAAATCCCTAAGTACAGTAATACCGAGGTTCACAGACATTTCTGTTCGCAAACAATTCAGTTCTGAAAAGTATTTGACAAAATTCTGCCTGTGTCCACAAATTCCACACTGGATGACAAACACAACCCTGGGCATCTTTCTTACACAAATATAAATGTGGCCATCTTCCCCAAAACTGTCAAACAAATGAAATTTGTGAACCAAGGTGCCACTGTAGTTGCTCACGCTGAAATCCGAAAGCCTCATTTCCACGTGGCTATTCATCAAGCCCACATGGCTTCCACATTCACCCGCCCATCAGCACATTTACCTAAAAACAATCATGACTCGCTCATTGTCTACTCACATTTTCAGATATTCTGTCTAATATCCTTTGCTAGATATGACAATAATAACGGCTGTCGCTGAAAGTTCATTCTTAGATTATTGATTTTCTCTTTTTTACATGCAGTCACATTTCTTACTTTGTAAATGTTTTCTCACTTCCAGAATGCTAATTATATAATTTCTGTCAACAAGCCTCAGCCTTCCCTTTGTACTCTGTGCAGTTCTCCATGTGGCACACTACACTTTTCCATGGTGCTGCAGCTTAGATCTAAAATGTCCCTCAAAGCCTCACACACTCACAGCTGGGGCTGTGCAAGATCATTACAGGGTGGACAGCTGGCTGGCTATTAGGAGATGGGGTCCAGCTGAAAGAGGCGGGTCACTGAGGGCTTGGCCTAGGAGACAGACCTCCCTCTTAAGCTCTTCCCTACATGCTCTCTGCTTTCCTCTCAGGCTTTGAGCAGCTCTTCTGCACCGTGTTCCTTTGCTGTGCTGTCCTGCCTCAGACCAGATGACTATGGACTGAAACCTCTGCAAAGTGTGACCCAAAATAAACCTTTCCTCTTTTAAATTGCCTATGTTGGGCATTTTGTCCCAGTGATTAAGAAAATGGTTTATCACATGCAAACTTTTCTCGAGTGTTTGTGTACAACCTCCGATATTTTACTTCACCAAATAAAGTCAGTCTCATAGTACACGTCTCTCTTCATGCCATACAAGACAGTCTGCAGTGTTTAAAGCCATCATTTGCTCTCTGGACTGGCATAGTCAGTGGATTATGCCTCTAAAATGAGGGACCAAGTCTAACTCTTCTCTGCATTTATAGCATTAAATGCATTGTTCGATACGTTTTTGTAGATCAAACACTGGATGGATTTACTTTCAAGTCATCTGCTCTGTATACAAGTGCATACAATCTCTGCCCAATGAACAATGTAATGTTTCTATAGCATGCAGTAGTAGATTGAAACTTTCAGTAATATAACGTGGTTCATGCTGTCAAGATCAGTTAAGTGAGAAAAATAAAGCCAATACAATAAAGCTTGCTCAAATTATACCTCTACCACATCTGTTATTTCTGAATTTCTTTCCTTAAACCACTTTGGAATAAGTCAGACCACAAACTGAATCTCAACTCTGTCACTACTATCAGTTTGTCAATACAGATTACTTATAAATGCCATCACATCCTTCAGAACACTTCATGCACCATCCAGAAAATCCAACATGATTTACAATAGACTTGTAATTGGGAATAATAATGATTTACACGTATGTGTTTACATGTTACACACTATGCTTTACATCTAATAATCCACTAATCTTCACAATCACTCTTTATAACAGGTTCTAAACTATCCCCACTTTCAGATGAGGAAACTAAGACACAGAAGCTTTAGTACCTTGCCCCAAATTATACAGCTCATAAATTGTCAAAACCAGTGGAAACATACTCAGAGCGTGTTTCATAGTGGACCACAAATGATCATTCTAGAATGACTCATTAGATTTGGAGAGATCCATTCTTCCAGACTATTTTTAAACTGCTTATAGTTCCAAAGGCCCAGAGAAAAGCAATGTTCATAAGATTCCTCAAAATAACTAACATGGAGACTAGCTACTAATCAAACTAGTTGGTCATCTGCATTCACATTTAATAAACTATTTTACTTCTGATTATTTTCAAAAGTTAAACCAAATGTTCTATCTGCCTTAGTGTACTGTTGAAATAGTTAATCTTTTATTATAAATTAAAAGCTGTTGAATTGTCTGTCCTCTTTGTGCAGTTGATGGGTTGCATCTGTTATCGAGGACACACTGCATTTTAATATATTAAAACAATGTGGAAATGCCCAACATTATGTTCCCGGTGTACTTCTGACTCATAATGTGACCTCAAGCAGAGTCATCAAATGCCCAAATCCTGGGAGATAACACAGTGAAAGGGAAAGACAAAGAATTTTAAAAATGGAAAAGATCTTGGGCTAAATTTTTGATCCTCCCTTCACTTTCTATGGGATTTTGGCTCAGTTGTTTTGGGTAGCAATGGTTCAGTTTTGAAGATGATATAATATTCACTTTTGAAATGAAAGAACTGTACCACAGGTGAAGATTTTGGCAGATATTAGGAACTCAACAAATAAAGTTTCTTTTATTTCTTCAATATAGTAACAATTGGAAAGCCCAAGAACACTTCTCCAGAAAGGTGTGGCATTGGTTTCCCAGCCACCATTACTGCCCTGGGAATGGTAAGTCCCTCCATCCTCACTGGGATTTAATCCTATTCCACATTCATTCATACAAACATGGCCTTAGTGTATTTTATTGTAGCTACTTGCTTTGTTTTTGGAGAAACTACAATATAGAATCAGTGGAATAAAAGAATACTGTGAAATATATGTTCCTAAAGCCTACAGTGAGATGTATTGCTGAAATCTTAATTGCAGAAAGGCACTCAAAGATTATTCTAGAAGCTAAAGGAAACATGCTTAGTCACAAAACAAAGAAAACCACAACCACATCCAAGCCGAGGGATCCTTGGGCAAAACACCAAAAAACTTGGATAAAATTCAGAAAAAAAAAATGTTGGACTAAAAATCAGAAAAATAAAAGTTAATGTGGAGGAATATTACAACACAACAATTTCCAAGAAGAGGAAGAAATAAAATGTTTGCTGACTCATACTAGGGTACACTAAAACAAGAGAAATGTCCTAAAGAAAGATAAATGATAAGCTTTCACATAGCCTATTGAGTGTTTATTTTTCTGAAAACATAAATTTTTTCACCACTATAGACCTGCATTTGTGTCATGTTGGACTGATTAACACTATCCAATGTGAATTTTATCATTTTGCAATTATTAATAAATCCAAATAGCTACCCCTAACCACATCTGCGAGATTTCTTACAGTACTGAAGCTTTTCCTGTGTTCTCAGAAAGTCTCTTTATAAATGAGTCATTTTTTTAGGAAAAAGATCTTCTCCCTGCCAAATTCGAGGGAAGAATACAGAATTAGTTTAATTTTCATCCATGATTCATAGTTATAATGCTCCAGGAAAGATATATAACATTGAAATGGATATTAAGAAAACAAAAGGCATAAAATATGCAATAGTCACCATATTTTCTGAGTCTAATTCTAATATCATAAAATATTTTGCAAACATCATAAATTTTTCAAAACAATCAGGAAGGTAAATAAATTGAGTTCTCTTAATATTCTAAACTTAAAAATGAGAATAAAATCCAGAGAAATCATTTTGGATGTCAACCTTTTTTTTAAAATGGAAGAATGTGATTTAAAATTTACTCTATCACATAGAATAAACTTTTACATAGAATAAACATTATCCTTCAAACATTTTCCAAAATTCCAAATGATACTCCTTGGAACAGAGCCAGGGTGACCTGATAACCAAAATCAAACATGTATTCTTCATGTACACTATGAGTCTTCTCTTACTGGGAGACTTGTAAGCACTATGTAGCTACCACCAAGAAAATTCGAGAATCTTTGCCTCATTCATAGAACAAGGTAGGGTGAACCATATCCAAAGAACTGAAAGGAGAATAAATGAAGTGTGAAATGGTAGACTGAAGGTTGCATTATAGCTTGTGGGTTTTATGAAGAACCACGATCTTGATTCAAACCCTCAAATAGGTTGAGCCAGGGGTGGTCACATGGTCAGATTGGAAAGATCACTGGCTACCACTGTGGAGGACAGGGGAGGAACACAGGACAGTGCAGTGGCCAGCTGGGAGGATTCTGAAGGGGAGAGAGATTGCTAGGTACGAGCTGAGTCCACCCAGGTGTATCAGGTCTAACTAGATGAGAGGGATCTGGAGTGGTGGGACAATGCACATTTTTGGCTCATGCTGTGGGTAGTTAATGACATCACTCTTCAAGAGAGGGACTCTGGAGGAAAATATAGTGTGATAGGTGGTAAAACATACAGTAGCATAAAAATAAAAGTAAGTGTTGCACTAATAAAAAATTATATTTGACAAGGAGAACTTAATTGATGTTATGAAGTAACCAGAATTTCAACTTCAAATTGAAACAAATGACATTTACTATGAAAGAAATTTCATCCAGCCCTAACCCTGCCTCCTCTAGGGATGTGTGAATGGGTGATAAATACCGTGTAACACTATCTGCTTCCTACAAAGCTGTCGTGGACTAAACACACCAAGGAAAAGCGCTGCCCACCTTCGACAAACAGTCTCCACAGGCTCAGCTAGGTGCTTAGATTCACAGAGCTGTTTCGTTTCTTAAAGTTACACAAAACCATACTAAGCTTATTTTAAAAGGAGAGTGTGTGACTTTTTAAAAGGTAACTGAAATCATTTTTAATAATTCTTACTTTACAACCCAAATCTAAAATAATGAGGTTTTGCACAGCAAAAGGAAGTATCAGTTGCGAACAGCATTCCTTCGCTTCTTACCTATGTTTCCTCCCCTCACAGTAATTAACACCCTGTGATTCTACATGAGTGTATTTATTGTTCCTCTCTCCCAAATAGAATGTGAAATTCAGCATGTCAGCTGTTTTGTTTGTTGAGTTTTGCTCATTGCTCTATTCAGGGCCAGGAACACAGTAAACTCTCAAATACAGGCTATGAGGGAATGAATGAGAGAACAAATAAGCAAACAAATGATTATTAATTGAATCAAACCAGTTGCCACTAGTGATTCTTATAACTGAAATAACCCCTATTCCTTTAGGCTATAAATAAAAAAGGACCAAAAACATAAACACGAACTTATCTTTTAAAAAATCACAAATTTATATGCACCACTGAACAATTTCTTGAAGAGTTTAGTATATAAATAGTATTTATGTGTCTGTAAATATGTCTATATACACACTCATTATATGCACTACCTATGGTATATAAAATGTAAGTAATCAGTTTTAAAGACATAGCAGATATGCGTGGGAAGATACGATTTCTACATAGAAAAAGTGTAGGGAAAATGAATATATTAGTCAGCTAAGCATTCTCTAGGAAAGACTGATGAAGAGATAGTTTTAAATAATATTTTACTACAGTCAAGGGAGATAAACTATCCACTCTAGGATAATTAATTCAAGGTAAATGGTCCATTTTTTAGTTTATCAGTGAGACTTTCATAAGAGAAAGAGGAGAAAGAAAAATAGGGGGAGAGAAAGAAAGGAAGAGGGAAAGAGATGAAGGGAAGAAAGGATGAGGAAGGAGAGGAGAGAAAAAGTCCTAGGAGATGATGATACAATAAATCTCTGTGCTCTGGAGCCCAGGCTGAGGCAGGCTAAAAGCTCAGGTGGACCTGTTCTCTCCAGAGACGTTTCATAACATCTCACCACTAAACCTTCTCTCCAACTAAATGACAGCCTTTCCTTTGGCGGCTGCTCTAAATCATCTGATTTCCCAGTTGTTTGATCTTCATGTCACTCATTCTCATACTTCCTACAGCTTTTAAAGTGTCGATCACCATATTTAGTCTAGGGTGAAGATGAACAGCTTTTGTCATGGATCTTACACATCCTGCTGTTAACTAGGGACCACATCAGGCGTGCTCGATACACCTTGGCACTGCTTGTTCTTGCTCCCCTCCTAATCCTGACCATATTCTTGAAGATTTGAAACCAGCGTCCCTTGCTTCGATTACACCTGGAAGTCGCTGTCTTCTGCACTCCCATCCTCTCCACTTCCTGCTTCCGAATGAATTCCAGTGATTACAGTCCCTGAAGTGTAGAACCCTAACTGACACCAGCCCTTCAGACAAGGTTACATGTTCGCTGACTGCGGTAGGTCAGTCTCCCAAAATGTGTGGTGCTCCTATCCTTTCAAGGTCAATAACACCTCAATAACAAGAGCCACCTATCTTTTCTGCATGACTTTCACTATTTTAGAATAACTATTCTCTAATCCCTTAAACTCTTTGGATCTTTATGTCACTCCAAACACTTCAATAAATTTCTAAAAAAAAAACAAAAACAAGAATTAAAGGTCATTAAAATCATAGTAAATGAACACATAGCAGAATAATACCTGAAAAACAATGCTGGAAGAAATTAACAGAAAATATTTGATTCTGGGAGAATTTTACATTTCTTGCAATTAAAAACAAAACTGTAAACCAAATCAGTAGTTAAATATTTACAATAGCAAAGGATTAACTCTATTAAAGCGTAAGAAGCTCTTATTAGTTGATATGAAATATGCAAACTCCTCTACAGAGCAAAAGGACAAGAAAGAACATTTCACAGAAGAAATCACGCTGAGTATCAGCCTTCTCAACTCACCTGTCCACTTGAATTTCTACTTAAATGTCTAACATAAAAACATAACCAAAAACTACACTCCTCACTCAATTCTCTCCCCCATTCTTCACATATAAGTAGTTTCTCCTGACTTCTTCCTTCTCTCCAACATCCAGTACCTTAGCAAATCTGTCCACCCAAACTTCAAAATACTTCAGGGACATCAGCAGATCCCTTTGCCCCACCATTGCACCCTGGTCCTAGCTGTCATCACCTGACTCTTAGAACAGAAGGAACTACCTGGCATCCTCCCTGCTTTTGCCCTCTTCATGCTAAAATCTATTCTCAACCCAGAAGCCAAAGGAATTTCACTGAAAATTAAGTTGTATCATTTCACTTTTCTACACCATGGCTCCGGAGCTCCCTACAACTGCAAGTCAAACTCGTCACAACAGCTTGATCCAAGGGATCTCCACCTCACCTCACTCCGCTGAACCCACTCCAACTCATTTACTACTAACCCTCCTCCATGCACACTCATGTGACTCTGCGATTCCCAGACTCTGCAAGGGATTCTTCTGGATAGAAGCTGGTCTCTTCCTGATACCACCAGCCCACCCTGTGACACCCCAAAAGGAGCAGGGCAAAGGAGGCACCTATCACTGAGTGTTGCCGCCGACCAGTTAGCCAACTGGTCTGTTGTATCAGTGTGTTTTCATACTCACCTCCTAAGGACTGGAACATGGAGAATCACCTCCAGGACACTACAGCGTTGTCCAGCTCACTACTCTTTCTCAGAAATATAATGGCCTCATGGAATCTCAGAAAACCAGACTGGAAAAGGATGGGGACCTCTTCCAGTGCCATGTGTGCATTTCCCAGATGAAGAAGCCAAAGCCCATGAAAGTAAAGCAGGAGCAGCACAGGCCTGGCTTTGCCAACTATCAGCAAGAGCTTTTGCTTTAGTGAAATACTTTACTTGATGGAAGGTAACTAAATACATAAATCCCTCCAAAAATCTAAACTAGCCCTATTTTTGTTTCCACATATGGCCTTCTGTAGCAACTCATTGCCATAGCACTATCAATGCCTTTAGTTGTACTACTATAAATTACGTAGCAGATCATATATGTCCCCTGCCTCTTTGTAATGATAAAATAAAAGGATAGTAATATCTTCAGACACTGCACTTCAGTGCTTACAGAAGTCACTGGACCAACAGAGAAGCAAGAAATGCAAAGATTGAACATCACTGTTTAATTGCATTTGAAGGCACTTTCCTTATGAAAATTAATACTTATCCAGAGAGGAATAATTTACTATTTAAAGCTCCACTTGACTTGGCCTGGTTATAATGTGTGAAAAGCATTCAAATCTCTCATGAGGGGGACAGCACAAAACCAATCCAAATGAAGCAGAGTTCCCTGTGAACTGTCCTGTCTGCATTTCTCTGGTCCAGCTGGCTCCCAGAGCTGGCCAAAGGCTCTGCCCACACCTTCCCACTCCGCCCTGCTGGCCCTGGACACACACTAATGACCTTCAGCTGTTCTGGCTCCCAGGCTCTCTTTCCTCGTCCTGTTGGCCACCCAACCACACTTTCCTGAAGAGGCAATGTGTATGTGGGCTGGAGGCAGAGTAAAAAAAAGGTCGTACTTTTGGGAAAACAGATGCAGGTTGTGCCTCAGTTTCTTGTCATAGCAGCAGCCAATTCTCTGCCTCTCAGAAAAAGAAGTTTCAACCACTACAAATATATTATGTTATAGTTCAGAAGTTAAAATTCTGAAACAGATCTTAATGGCCATATCTCAGCAGGGTCTCGTTCTCTCTGGAGGGTGTAAGAGACAATTTGTTTCTTTTCCATCTTCAAAAGCTGGCTACTTTACGTTGCTGTAGTTTCTGTTTTTTACACTAAATTCATCAGCAAACCTCTCAGGGACTCAAGCAAGTGTCCCATCCTGATGGCTGGTGCGCTGAAGATTTAACACTAGATTTTTTCACTTGAACATTGGTGAGTTGCAGGACAAAGCTTCCTACTCACTTATAATAATGTCTCATTATTTTAAAGTCGCTCAGGAGATACTTTCTTAGTGACAATTATTATTTAATATTTAAAAACTGATTTAGTGTTTATTTACTCTTATAAACATGCAGATGATGACTTACCTGTAACTATTGGCCTAAAAATACTTTAACATTGATTTATGTTCTCTTTAAATGGCCCTGTTATACTCTGGAATCTCAGAGGATATTCTTTTTTAAAATTATAAACGTAGGGGGCTGGGGATTTAGCTCAGCAGCATAAGCGCCTGCCTTGCAAGTGCGTGGTCATGAGTTGGATTCCCAGTACCGATTAAGGAAAAAAAAGAGATTATAAATGTATTTCAATGCACATATTGTAAGGAGAATATCACCTTTTAAAAGATTTTCAAATTGAAAACTTTCACATACATATATAAAAACACAAGTTGTTTAGGCATCTACTCATGATATGGAAACTTTCTGGCCAATTTTCAATTGTAGCAAAGATGTATGCCATTGTTATATAGCTCAAAGTGTTTGCAAGGTGGATTCTCTTGACCTTAACTTGACCAGCTTGACCAAACTCTGAGAGTTTCCCCCTGATTCTGCCCTGTTATTCCCTATTCTTGCAGAATCCACATTAGAAAACTCTGAATTGTAAGTTCTTTTATCTGTTTGAGATGCAAATCTTTTAAAGAACTTCCTGCCAGTTTTTGTTCTGTTTTGTTTTGGTTTTTGGTACCAGGGATTGAACTCATGATCCAGGCAAGCACTGTAACACTGAGCAATATCCCTGGCCTCCTCCTGCCAGTTTTATCATCCAGGAATGTTTTTCTCACAGCCCAGGCTCTGTGGCATGATAGGACCTGCACTGTGGTGGACACTAGTCAGCAGACAGAAGGTCATTTGCACACAGATAGTAAACTTGGTGTGTGCCATCCCACTCCCCAGCCTCCCCTACCCCTTTCAGCACTTTCCCACTGTCTTACTCAGTCAGAAACCAAAACATTTCCCTCCATGTTTCAATCAGGTTGAGTTCATTCTCTCTCTGCTAGGGCAGTAGTTTGGAGTAAAGTCTTCTTTGCCTGTTGAACCACATGCAATGCAATGTTTACTTTGACACTATAATTCCAGTGCTGGAGATGACTAAGCTTGCAGTACTCACAGGCTTACCATCTTGACCAGTTTGTCCAGGGTGGCCAGGGTTCCCAGGTAGTCCAGGGTCACCCTGATTAGAAAAACGAAAAATAGCATCTCAGTATAAAGAAACCAACCATATTGATACAGCCTTGGCTCTCCAAGGCTCAAAGCTAAGTCCATTATTTAAAGCTTTCTGCACATTTTAAAAATGAACAAGTCCCAAAATCAGCTTAAGAAGTTTATGCTGTATTTTAAGTGCCTACTTTAATAAACACATCTCTTATTATATAAAGCTTAATGATTCACTTCTGTGAGCACAAAAGATTGGATATTTCACTGGTGTAAAAGGTCAATATTTATGGCAGGATGTATTTTTGGAATTCTGAACTATCTGTCAAGTGTTACAGTAAATACAGTTTCCAAGATGGCAATGTTGCTCTTAATTCTGTTCTAAATGTTCTACCTTACATATCAACATCCTATTCATGTCATAAAATATTTAAAACACAGATCCCTGGTGTGATCTCACATGTGGAATTCATAAAGCTACATGGTGGCCATTTTTTCAATCCCTTTGATTTGTCACTGTACCAAACTATAGCATGATGCTAAATTTACAAAATTTTGATATTTTCATGACACTAGGGCTGAGGCCAAATAACTCTCTCCCACACCCAAAAGTACTTAGATACATGTAACACCTAAGGAATTGAGAAATCACTTTCACTCTCTTAAATCTGAGATTTTCAAAGAACACTATGCCAGAGAACATGACCAAAGAGGCAAGTGCATTCCACAGAATTTGAATGTGCTATCCAATAGTGCTAACCCCATGAAAGAAAGCAAGGTAGCAACACTTTTTTGTAGGGTGAAGGTGTTTTTTTCATTTAACTCTAAGAACTACTTCAAAAATAGTTTTGGCCAGGTGTGGTGGCACACACCTCTAATTGCAGCACTCAGGAGGCAGAGGCAGGAGGACTATCACGAGTTCGAAGCCAGCCTAGGCTACATAGTGAGTTCAGGGTCAGGCTGCATTACACAGTGACACCCTGTCTCAAAAACAAACGTTTCATATTCATCCATGGTTGAGTCTATGAAGTACAGGCAGTGTCTCTTGCTGGAATATATGATATTTCTACCATTAATACCAGTGAACTTCTGCAGAGAAGCAACTGATTTCCACTTAAAAATTCTTTTTCTATCAAGAAATCATTGGGTGGGGATGTAGCTCAGTGGGACAGCACCTGCCTAGCAAGTGTGAGGTCTTGAGTTCAATTCCTGGTGTTCAAAGAGAAAACGCTTTTCTGAGGAAGAGCCAGCTGTGGGCGCAGCAGCTTAGGTCACTCCTGACTCCTAGGCAGCTTAGGTTTGCTTCTGCCAAGGAACATGTCAGTCAGGAGCCATGTCTTTACAGATACCAGAAAGACACCCATGGGACCCAAGGTGGCAATTCACTGAATTAAGATTATCTTCACCAGCCTCAGAGAAAAACCCCTGTAAAAAGGGTTCAGTAACTTGACCAGAGGTGCAAAGGAAGAGAACAGCAAACTAAAGCGACTCAGTCGCACACCAAGACCTTGAGAATCACTACAAGAAAAACATCTTGTGGTGAAGGTTCTAAGACCTGGGATTGTTTCAGATGAGACTCCATAAGCAACTCCTTGATTTGCACACTGCTTGTGAGATCATTTAGCAGATTACCTCCAACAGTACTAAGCCAGGAGAGGAGGCTGAAGTTACCATCGCAGATGCCTAATGCAACTGTTTTAATGAATTGATAATCAATTGTTAAAAAAAAAAATAAATCATTCACAAGCTGAGTGTGGTAGTGCACACCTGAAATCCCAGCACTCCAGAGGCTGAGGCAGTAGAAGCATTGTGAGTTGGAGGCCACCCTGGATTACAAAGTGAATTCAAGGCCAACCTGAACTACACAGTGAAACCCTGTCTCAAAAAGACAAAAAAAAAAAAAAAAAAAAAAACATTCACAAAGGACCATGGTGATTAACAGTACGTTTGCAGAGCCAAATTTGCTGATCGGAAAAGTGCCTTGGACTCTAAGCTAGGAAGATGTGTTCCTGAAACATAACAGGAAAGATGGAAAGAACTATGTGAACTCTGTTCCCAAACCAATAAAGAAGAGAAGGGTGATTCATTCCTAGCAGCCCCTCAAGGGGTGTAACAAGAGGAAAGGCTGAAAAGATGAGAAATGTCATTGTTTAGAGACACAGAGAAAGAAGAACTATAAATCCAAAGGAAAAATAATTTTTAAATCAAATCCAAGGACTTGTAGTGCTGGCTGGGTGTGAGGGGGCAGCCCTGGGGCCTCCAGGGACGTAGCATTTCTCTCTTCTTAGTTTGTGAGGGTTCACCCGGGCCTCTGGCCTCCCTCTAACCCTGTATTACTCACCTTCGGGGTGGACTCACTATCTTTCCACAGATACTCTACCACCTTTCATTTCTCTTGGGGAAAAGGTTTCCCTCTCTTTCTCCATAAGCACTAATATGGCAAAATTCTGTATCACTGATATTCTCAGCTGCTCTCCTTTCTCCTGGTCTCTTCTATCAGCTAAGACAGCCTGTATAGCATTACTTTTCCATTACCACCGTTGGTGTCTTCCCAGAAGTTTTCCGTTTGTTAATCTTCATTTATCATTTAGAATCAGGGCTCCTTGAAAACAAAGCCTATACTGCAATTTCCCTTTTTTCTCTCCTTTACTACCACCACCCCGTAACTCTTTATGTCAACTGGAGGTTCAACAGCTACTTACTGATTTATTTAAAATCAAATTTGCCAATGACCTACTTACTCACATAAAGTGTACCACCCGAAAAAACACAGGATACCACAAGGACCTGAGAAGGTTTAATGGTTGCTATGACGAGGCTGTAATCATGTTTTACCACAGAAGGAAAGACACTCACGAACTTTATTTTGTATCAAAGTATACAACCTACTTAAAACTACTGTTTTAATGGCCCTGAAGCAAAGCCAGCAGGTTGCTGTAGCTGCTGGTTTCAAACAGCAGCCTAAAGAGAATTCTTTCTGTGGTCTGTTGGCCATATCAGAACTATGGAAATGGAATGGTCAATTCATCAGAAAGAAATAGCAGGTGAGTATGGCGGACTTTAGGGGGCCTGCTGGGGAGAGACCCTGGCACCTCAGGACCTGCACCATGTGGTTGACTCAGGGTGCCAGGAGAACAAGGAGCTCTTCCCCTCTCTGGGGTGCGGCTGAGAGTGTGGCCGACTTTCGGCAGCCCGAAGGAGAGAGACCCTGGAGCAATAGGACCTGCACAGTGCAGCTGACTCGGGGTGCCAGGAAAACAAGGAGCTCCTCCTCTCTCTGGGGGGGATGGCTGAGAGTGTGGCAGATGTTCGGCGGCCCAAAGGAGAGAGACCCTGGTACATTGGGATCTGCACAATGCAGTTGACTTGGGGTGCCGGGAGAACCAGGAGCTCCTCCCCTCTCTTGGGGCGGCTGAGAGTGTGGCAGACTTTCGGTGGCCTGAAGGAGAGAGACCCTGGTGCCTCAGGACCTCCACCATGCGGTTGACTAGGGGTGCTGGGAGAACAAAGAACTCCTCCCCTCTCTGGGGGGTGGCTGTGAGCCTGCTGGTGAGCAGGCTGAGAATCAAACATCTCATGTCCTCTTGTCCCCCATCCCGTGTCCCCTCCCCTTAGCAAGTGGGAGCCAGTGAACTACACATCTTGAGAAAATACTGGCTATGTTATTTAGTATGAGCTCTACATATGCAAAGATAAGGACAACCATTTGGAAGAAAACAAGAGACAATATGACAGATAGTAAAGATCTCTGGTTGTCTAGCTTTGAAATTTATGCTTTCCTAGGTCCCATTCTGTTCTGTTTTGTTGTGTTTAATTTTACTCCCTTTTAAGATAAAATAAAATTTAAAAATAAAACTACTGTTTTAAATTAACAAAAATTAAGTTGTCAAGGAGGAAAGTAAAGCCAGCCATCAGGAAAATTCTACATGACTTCATAAAAACCATAACTCATGTCAACAACCCCAAGAGGGAAAGACTTTTCAGGTTTTACTATTGTTGGTAGATATTATAGGTTATTTTCACTATTGTCATTGGTGAATTATTTACAAAAAGTCACACAGATTTGGGTTACTTCCACATAATGAGAAGAATAAAGTAAAGCTCAAACTCTTTTAGCTAGCTGGTAAGAAGACCAGTTAGAAAAATAATTCAATTTTATTAGTACTACAGCTAACATGTAACCATGACTATTTATTACATATTGAGCACAACTTTATAGATTTACATATATAAAAGTACATAGTCTTCATAGTAATGCTACAAAGAAAGTGCTTTTATCACTCCCATTTTCTATACAGGAAAACTAAGGGCCAGGGAAGTTAAACAACATGCCCAAGGTCACACAACAGTGATGAAGAAAAGATTCAAATCCAGCCTGTTCAGTCCCAGACTCTGTGCCCCTAAAGACCACTATCTCTGCCCACACTGAAATGCATATGCTTATCAAAACAAACTTATGGACTCCCAAACACAAACTTAACAAAAAAATCCCAAATATACCAAATCAGACATATTACTCACTATTATTCAATTGTAATGAAATTCCCAATCCATTTTATTCTAATTTAGTGGAAAGGTTGGCACATTTTGAATTTTAAAAAGCTGAGAAGGAATACTTTTAAAGAGCTGAGAAGGAATATTTATTTATGCTGAACTGAATTTGTGCCACTGGATTTTTAAATTGTTGACAGGAGTGGAAATGTCGTGAACCAAGTTAAAACATCTCCGGAATAGTAGTGTAACTATGACTAATTAGAGAAGTCTAAAGATGGCGGGCCGGTAGGTAGCAGGAGAGAGACAGCTCAAATGCCAGAATAAAACACCCTAGAGAGACCCAGAGACAGATGGACCCTCACAACCCAGGAAGAAATTAAAGTGCAAAAAACCACTCGAATATGAGGTCCTGGGGCTATCATAAGAGAAGCTAAAATCAGGGAGCACGGCGCCCTCCTCGAGCCACCTGAATCCCTGCCGGAGACCTGACCAAATGATCCGCGCCAAAGCGACTGGCTTGAGCCGCTGGAGTGCAGAGCTGAACAGCCCTGTGTGCGGCTTGCCCAGACCGGCTCTGCATGCGACCCACCCAGAGGCACTGTGAATTCCCACCGCAGCCGCACTGAAGTCAGAGGTCGGGGAGCCCTGAAGTTCTCGGGGACCGGCATCAACACGCCGTGAGTGATGGAAATAAGACCCTCCCAGGGGAAAGGGGAAACCGATTGGACGACATGTTGGATTTGGGCAGCAGGACCCTAACTCCATAAGGAAGTGGCTTCAGTTGCTTGCTCCTTTCGCCGAGGGGATTGGTGGAATCTGCTTGGACTAGGCCGTGCCCCTGGCTGGGATCCAGTGAGTCGCTACAAATTAATTCCCTGAGCACAGCACACACTGACGAAGTGAAGGCCCACAAAGTTTGACTGGCCCGGAGGGGAGGAGCCAGCGCACATTGCCCATACATGAAGTTTAATCTCTGATAGCCTATTGAAGAGGGCAAAAGCTCCTAGCCTGCTCCCTCTAGAGGAGCCTTAAACAACAAGAAAATGGTCTGGGAATTACACTGTACACTTGTATGGAAGGAACCAAAAACATGATGAGAGGGAGAAATAAGAAAAAAAAACCCAGCCCCCAACCCTGAGAACACAAAAGAGATTGAGGGCAGCAAAAATGCAACATCAAACACAGTGTGAGCGGACATAAAGAGATATCTTCAGGACCTCGTAAGCGGGACCAAAACTGAAATATTAGTTCAAATTAAACAAGAGATAAGTACATTAATAAAAGAAAGGCTGGGCACCTCTCCAGAAGACACAGACAGAAGAATGGAGGAACACAAAAGGAGAGAAAAATTTAATGAAGAATACAGAATAAACCTAGAATTCATGAGGCAGATTAAAAGAGATTATCAGGAAACTAAAGACTCCATAGAAAACTGGCAAAACTATTGAAAGAAACCAAAGATAGACTATCAAGAATTGAACACAGGCTTGCAATGTGTGATCATGAAAGGGAAGATCTCTTAAAAATAACAAGGGAGCAGGCAGTAAAGATACAAAGACTGGAAGACGACAAGAGGATTTATAACTTAAGAATAAAGCATGTAAATGAAGAAGCAGGAGTCAAAACAGAGGAATTGCAAAGGCTATTCACAGAAATTATTAAGGAAAACTTCCCAAACATAGAAAAAGGAAATGATATGCAGATGTATGAAGCATACAGAACTACAGCCACCTACAACCCAAACAGAGCTACACCCAGGCACATAATAATCAAGATCCCAGAAATTCAATATAAGAACAGAATATTAAAAGCCATCAGAGAAAAGAAACAGGTCACCTATAAAGGAAAACCCATCAAAATCACGCAGACTTCTCGACACAGACCATCAGGTCAAGAAGAGCTTGGAGTGAAATAATTCAAGCCCTGAAGGAGAACAACCTCCAGCCCAGATTAATGTATCCTGCAAAACTCTCTCTAGAAATTAATGGAGAAGCAAGATACTTCCATGACAAAGGAACTGGGAAAGTTTGTGACCACCAATCCAACCCTACAAAAAATACTAAAGGACATTTTAGAAAGAAAGAAAAAGAATAGGAGAATTTCAGGACAGTGGCAGAGAGGCCTCAGTGAATGGGGCAGACAGTGGAGTGGAAGAGAAAAATAGACTACCATTGGCACAAAAATAGCATAGCAGAAATGAGGCAGAGAAGATTGGCTATAATCTCTAGTATAGACGGCCTCAAAATACTAACAGAGAGAAACACAGGCAGAGTAGATCAGGAGATAGGGTCCATCGAGATGCTCTATATAAGGAGGCAGTAGGACCCAAAATAGTCAGTGCACCCTATGGGAGTGAAAGGGGAGGAACTGTCTAAAAAAGGAAGGCAGAGGATATTGTTAATGGGGTAACAAGATTTAAAATCTATAGTATTCTCATCACTCTGCTTGGATGGATTATGTGCTATTCCAATTTGTCTACTTAAACTAGATTGAGGACAAGGTCAGCTATCCCAAAAATAAGAGGACATAATATAGTAATCATCCTTAATTTCCTATCAACTTAACCAGCAGCCCTGTATAACTTATACTGCCTTATTATGACTGATCTTATTTGAATCTGATTTGTTAGAGTGCTATCTTGTATTGACTGATTTTATTCAAATCTGTTATGATTGATAGCATCAAGTCTAAGAGTATAGGCAACTACACTGAAGATGACAAGATTCACTAAGATATCCACTCTGGTTTGATTAATACTTGCTTTTGAAGCCTTATAATGTCTCCAATGCTTCATTTTTATTAATGTTGTTATATACTGCTGAGACATCATGGTAACCATTGTAGATCACCTTGTATTACAGTTTTATGCTACTTTTTTGCCTTGTGCTTTTCTAGGAATTGTTTTGTTTTATCTTGCTTTGTTTTGTTTTTCCCTCTAATACAGAAAGGATACATATACATTTAGAGACTCATGCATGTGTAGAGCTTATAAACACTTTATGAGAACCAACTATATCACACATGTTGAAATGAACAACTACTTTGAAGAAAAAGAGACACTACACTACCCAGTGCTGATTCCATAATGTCAATATGTGAAATCCAGCAAAACTATCACATTTTGTTCAAAGTGATTTTAGCTTGCTTTGTCTTGTTTAAGTTCAACACATATGAAGGTATGGACAGCTGTTTTGAGGACAATGAGAGATACTATGACAGCCATTCTTGGCTTCCCTAATGTCTGATCTTCAAGACCTGAAACGCCCTCCTCGTCCTGCTCAGATCAATTCCATACTATGTTGTTTCATGTGAATTCCTGTATGTGACAATATGGACAACTATTTGGAAGAAAACAAGAGTCAATATGACAGAGAGTGAATATCTCCGATTGTCTAGTTTTGAAATTTATGTCTCTTACATTGCTTTCTTGTGATCCGCTTCATTCTGTTTTGTTGTGTTTAATTTTACCCTTCTGATATAATTGCATGTATATTTGAGTGGGTAAGATGGATGACCATATTGCTGTTTTTGTCAGATCGTGGAGCAGAAGTGTTAACAGTCTCACTGAATGTCTATTTTACATGTTTTAACTTTGTAATTTGAACAACTATTTCCAAGAAGTCAATATGTAATTTGTCAAGTAATAATTTCTTAGGATTTTTTGTTGCTGTTCTTTTCTTTTTTCCTTGGAATTCTGTATTGTTGCTACCCTTTATTCTGTTTCATTTTGTTTTGTTTTTTCTCTTTAAATAAAATTTTTTTAAAAATGACTAATTAGAGATAGTTGTGTTTGCAAAAGAAGCTAATTTTTAGGTCTTGCATCCAAAACAAATATTGTTGTAATACTTTACCTAAGCCCAAATAGAACATTTCTAAGCCTTCTTCTCAAAACCCAATAAGCTTACTTCTTCTACTGAAGAATATGAGAAATCGAAAATCCATCTTCTACTTCTTCTACTTCTATCTAGGTGAGGAACATCCTATCTTAGATTATTTTTGGACTATTGTCCAAAAACAATCTTTTCCCTCCTCAGAACCACCAACCCATCCTTCAAGGAAAAAAATACCCATTCTAAAAATTATCATAAAAAAGTTGGTGCCTATTGACTCTTGTTTTCCAAAAAAAATTTCTGTATTTTAGACAAAGGATATTTCAGTAGTCCAAATAAACTTCTAATTGATGGAACTGTCAGTGAAGCAAAGGATAATAAGGACTTAGATGTAAAGGTTACAGTATTCCAGAGCAAAGAGATTGTTAAGAAATCGTTCCAAACTACATAAGAAAGAAAAGTGCTTTCTCTCTACTTCTGAACTAAAGATCTAACATTTAATAGTAAATCAAATGTGGAAAGGTAATCGCCACAAATATTTCTATAGCTACAGAAATAGGGAAAGAAGATCTCATTTTTATGTAGCAATCTTTTAAAAGATAATTGCTTCTAAACTGGAGACTATCTCATCTTTCATTCATAATGAAACATACCATATATTTTAAATGGATGAAGGGGTGAAACATTTTTAATGAGGCGCAAGTTCATCCAATGGATAATTAATACTATTAAGTACTGAACCAGGACATCTAAGGAAAATTTATTAGCCCTCATTATGAACAAAAGAAATACTTACATTTGTTAGAATTAGCCCAATATTAAATTAATTATGCCATTAATCTAATCATCCCTTATATTTGGAACTAGGACTAAAAAATGAATAAGCTATTTATTCTTCAACAGACTACACTACAATGACAGGTGCATTTTGGATGCTTGGTAAAAGAACAATAGCCCTCAGTCATTTTACCCTGGATTTTCAATTTGTCATATTCTTCAGACACTTGGATAGCATTAAACAGATGACATTCTTGATCTTAAGTAAGCACTTATCTGTGTATCCACCCAAGATTCTGCCTCCATTTCAGTCACATGACACAACACTCAGCTCCCAGCATTCTATTTCTGGCTGTGAGAAAAACTGCTCCTCACAGGTGGCTCTGTGTGACAAATCCCAGCCAAACGCTTTTCAAAGCATCTACTAAGAATGTCCAAAAATTCTCAGTGATATCTAATGTAAAAACATCTCAGCTGTTTTAGTTTAGGTTCTGTTTAATTAATAAACCCCTATTAATGGTAAGAGCCAGTTTTCGCAAAGAGATTCCCACTACAATACTGCTAGGGACAGAGCGGAAGAACCACCTCCAGAGGAAGGAATCCTGACACCATGCAAGAGTGTGTGTGTGAGAGAGAAAGAGCACATTCCTATCTTCTTGCCAGATTTTCTGAAGAAAATGGAAAGCAGAGCAAGAAGACACGCCAACCTGAATATTGGTGGAAAACTGCAGTTTCACTGAAAGTAGCAGATGGCAATGGGGCTGGATCATGACTAAGAAAGAGGTTTAAATTAGAAACACATGAAACTTGGAAAAATTGAAAACCAGAGGCTCTGCCAGACAAGAGAAATTTTGTACTAAAACTCTGCTGCAGAAATACGTGTCTGTGAATAAAAGTAAGGTGACACTATGAAACACCCATGGGTCAGAAATGAAGTCGGAAAACCTCAGAGACTTCAGGCACTGGAGCATGCAACACCATCTTTGACACAGTTCAGTCACTCATACTGAACAGCACGGGAACAGCTGCAGAACATGTGATTCTAAAGAAGCTAGTCACAACCATGCATAGGATGGCTCCAACAATATAAAAATGCACATATGCATTGGTAAATAAATAAATATGTAAATGCAATTGGAACACATGTATATAGTCTCCAAAAGTAATTACATGATTAAATGAAATAAACACATATGCCTCTATTTAACATTGGATATTAAACTCACCTTAAAAAAAACAAGTTATTTTATTTTCATTTTTCTATATGAGAAGTATTTTGACATGAGGCTTTTAAGAATTTAATATAATTTAAATATACAACGTACAGTCACAAAATACTTACAATGAATGCAAATGTTCTGTGTCACAAAAATGAGTTAATAATAATCACACCAAAAATGTAAATGGGGAAAGGGGATTCAGAGCTGGAGGGAGGGAGGGGATGGGAAATAAAGGGGTTATAAAAGAAACACTATGCTATGTACATGTGTCTACTCCCCAAGTTGAAGGTAAGCTTCACATAATCATATACTAATAAAACTAAAATTAAATTAAAAAAAGAACATATGTCAACACATGTTTCTTCATTTTTTTAAACCTGGTTTCAAGTACATATTCTTGAGATCTCACAGCAATGTTTATGGAAAAAACAAAACAAAACAAATAATGCATCACTTCAGTGTGGCTTCGAGCTATCAGTTTTAGACTCACATGGTAGTTCCAGATACAATATACCTTCTTTTAACAATCAGTAAAACTCAGTTTGTCTACTTTCATAAGTCATTAGAGGAGGGTTCAAAACAGGGTCAAGAATGATGATGAGTTTTGTGTATTTCAGTGGCACTTTCCTGGGTGTGTCAAAAATGGCACATTACGTGCTACTAACCTTAGGGCCTTGAAGGCCTGGCTTCCCTGGAGAGCAGACACAGGGAGCTGGGGTTGAACCTACATCGCTGGGACCATTAAGGCACTACAAAGACAAAAATGGAATAAACAACAAACATGGAAAGACATTTATATCCACACACACACGTATGTATGTCTCTATGTTTGTATAAAATAGTTTGCAGTCACTTTCCAATATTATTTAGTCCAATCTGATAAGAAATTCTAAATCACAAAAATTCTGTAAGCAATAAATTATTTGAACTATATAAAAACGAACTCTATAAGTCTAATGTACTTACAGCTGATAACAAGAAGCCAAATGGTCCCCCACAGTGCAAACATTACCTTAGGAAGACTCACTGTATTCAAGCCTACCTCTCCGTTCTAAAAGAAAAACAACAAACATGTTTTAAAATGTGTTTTAATTAATTTTTAGATTACCTTCCTGACTTCAGAGCAGGGAGATGATGTGCCAAACCAACCAAGAGCTAAAATATTTGCTTGTACCTATCTTTAAAAAGTGTATACTTATGCCTATTATTACATTTGTAATGGATAAAGGAAGGTAAAGTGCAGAAGGCAAAAATTAAAACACCAAAGCTGCTTGATATTAATAGCCATGCAAGAAAAAAATAGCTCAAGGTGAGATTTATATGCTGTGTTGAACTGTACAGAAAGTATTTTAAAACCACACACCAAAAAAGCCAAAACTCATCTGAATGAGTCATAACTGTGTGCATTAAAATTTTATGCATTTTATTTCAGAAGAATTTCTCAATTTTCTTACTGAACAATGCAGTTTCTGTAGGCATTTATAATCTTTCCAAACAGCTACAAACAATATCAGTAAATGGGGAGGAAGGACTGAGAGGCAAAAGCTCAACAAGCCACCTGAACTCATGCTTCAGAGTAAGGAAGAAGCAGAAAGACATTTCAGAAGTGGATTAGGAATTCAAAACCTGCAGGCTAATGCTACGGTAGGGTAATAGTGTTTGTGTCAATGAAGAGACATCAATAAAATATATACAACTGACTCTCAAAAACGATGCTGTTTAATACTGTTACAAGAGATTTATTTTCCAAGCTATAAGTATTTTAAAAACTTATAATGGTTAAACAACTGTTTGTCTAGAAAACCCAAAGTGAATAATTTCTAGAAGTTTGTGTGTTTAATTTTACTATGGATCCTTTAAATGTGTTGTTCTGCATCCTCAAGTTTTCTGAACACAAGGATTCATAAATTATTCTCATTGATGGAAAACAGGCGTAAGTTATCTTACTTAGGTAACAAGAACAAAAAGAAAAATATCATTGTAGTTTAAGAAAAATCTTAGTGAACAGGAAAATTACTTTCTACTCTTTAGAATTACACATTTTGGGATGTCTTGTCCTATAGTTCAGTACAGAAACGTATTTCACAGGCTGATATATTCAGGTAAAACACCCTATGTCGTTCTGGGCAGGTCCAGTCCTCCTCTCCTACTTTCCTTCTGCTTTTCCTTCTCACTTGTACAATGATGCACGGTAATTTTCTCTGCACCTCAAATTATGTTTCTTCATGTAACTTTATGTTCTTTGACAATAAAAATCAAAATTAACTATAGATAGTAAATAAGACTTAGATATATTTGCTCTTTAGCAGTCTGCAAAGACTAAAGCAACACCTGAAAGGAAGTGATCCATTCTACTCACGAATCCAGGGATCTCACACGCTGTCTCGCGATTGTTCTGCTCTGGATCACAGTATATCCGTAGCTTTTGTACATCGAACTGGGAACAGATGCAGAGTTAAAACTCTTAACTGCTTTGTAATAGCAAATCAGACATGCAGGAACAGCAGTCACAGTTAATCACTGTGTAAGGCTCAGATGGCAGCACTTCAGTAACAAACACAATGAAAACACAGGATTTTACTATCTACTATGTACTATAAATACGGGGCAAATCAGAACCTCTGAGGAAAAACTTCCTGGCTCCAAAAACAAATCTCTGATTTCCTTCAAGAATCCAGCGAAGTATGTTTCTCAGTATCCCAATCGTAAAAACTTGTCTAGAGACCATTCTATTGGACACTTAAAAGTTCTCCCTGGTTTTCTGCGTTTATCCTAAGTCTCTGCAATGGTCCTGAACACACTTGGTAGACTCGGGAAGGTATTTGCAGCATTAGAGATTTAGTTCCTGGGGAAAAGCACTCCCTGATGAGGGTCAGTACTTGGTATCATTTAAATGTTTCCAAAGATATGACACATAGTATCCATATGCATCTGACCACACGTCTAATCACAACCTTCTCTTAATGCTGTTTCCAATAAAGGATTTTCCTAGAAATGGGTTTTACACACACACTACTCAACTCAAATATAAATACATTTTAACAAATAGATGTTAAAAGGTCAAAACAAAACCTTTTAAAGTACCAGTTCAGCAAACCACAACTGCTTTGTTTTTAAGTAAGACTTTTATTTGTGAAGAATCTTGGCATGCATTTATCTTAATTTCTTCCAGAAATTTTTATAGCCTTCAGAGTTCTAACCATATTCCCTTTTCCAAATTCATTGTTTAAACTATGTTTCCCCTAGGAAATATCAAGTTAATATTTCCTAGAATTCTACCCTACATTTTTCTAAATATTCTTAGAAAATGCATTAACTCCTATTTTGCATTTTTATAGCACAATTTCAACCATGAGCTAATGAGATTTTGATTAAGTATCTTAGACAATTCATATTTAAGTTAAATATATTCAGTGTAACAAGATTATTACAAAGGATAGGCAAAGTTTCATTCTATACCAAGCAAAAGCCAAATCATTTATCCACCTGAACAGTCTCTTCTTTCCCAGAATATTTTCCAATTTGTGTTTGCCCACTGATGAAGATTCCTAAAGTTGGATGTAAAGGTTTGCTGTCAATTTCTTGATCATCAATAAACAGGGTTACATCTTGCTCTGTTACTAAGAGACGAATCTGGTGCCATTCTTCATCAAATAGTGTCTATAGTAAGAAAACATGAATGATTCATAAGTAAAATCCATAACAATCTTTTATTTTCTTTCATCCTACTCCTTTGCTCCCAACATTGTTAAGAGAAATCTGGACCACATACTTCCTGTAATAGATACAAGCTCACCTTGATCCAAACTGGCCTTCATGTGCTACCCACCAATTCTTTTATCAATTCTTATCTGAATTCTTATTATATATCCCTAAGTCAATATATCAAGTGACTTAATGGAGCAACTTCCCCAAAGTCACAAATGAAATCCACATCTCAGAATCTAAATAGCTTCTCTTGTTCCTCAACCATTAATTTACTGTAACTCTGGACCCAATAACAAGTGTGATCCATCTTTATTCATATTTTCACTCAACATCCACAATTTAAACCATCTTGATCATCTTCGTGTCATCCTCTCCATTGCTCATTCTCTATCTTTTTGAGGTTTCATCTCCCTCAAACTGCCCTCCCAGGTCTGACTGTAATATCATCACTCAGCACTTGGACAAGTTCATCCATTCCTGAGACCAATCATTAATTCCCCATGGTAATTCCCATATCTACATCAGCTGCCTGGACCTCTGTCCTATGCATGGGCCTTGAAACTTCAATACTAACTAGAATAAGTTTGCAAAGATGTCTCACAATCAGCTGAACATGATTTGTAACAAAATGAACTTGAGTTATCTTTGAACTTTCTTCCTCCCCCTATTTCCTTTGGATAATAGTATCCTCTTTTCCTAAAATACACATTTCTTTCCCTGAGTTGTAATAACTAACCAGATGCAAAATCCAATCAAGTATGTCCTTGAATATGACTCTAACTCCCTTCTCCATATCCATATTACTGTCGTAATTTGGATTTGTGGATATTTTGCTTTATTTTCAAACATATTTCTATCCTGAGCCTCGCACTCAAGCCATCCTTTATATCTCCACTAAAGTTTCATTAGAGGAGATGCTCCATCTCCTCTGCATTACCAGAATCTGACATAGTTGCTACAGAAGGCTGACAGTACTGTTTGTAGAAGGAGGAGGAGAAGGGAGTGAGAGCACTGCTTGACCACGAGATACCTATGATCAAGTGTTCCCATGGCACCCTGCCATCCACGGAAGGGTCCCAGCCAGTCTGCAGGGCCTTCAGGGCTCAAGCATGGGCTCATGCCTTGTTGGCCTTTTGAATTACACATGGCACATGCGAAACATTCTTTAAACAAAAATCCATCATTTTGCTACCACTCAACACTGAATCATTGACTTACTGTCCTCTTACAGATCTCCCCATCAAAACTCTCTGTATTCTTCAAGGTCTAGTACAAACGTCATCACTTTTATAAAGATTTTTCTACCTTTTGTGTCAGAACACATTTTCCTATCCACACTCCATTATGTTTTGTATTTTTGTTTGATGCTAGTCCTTTGCATATGCATTATAAACTCTTGTTTTTCTTAAAGAACCTAGTACCTAATGAAGATAGCAGATAGTACAATTTTTAATGTTTCTGAGTGAAGAAATTGAGTAATGACTAATATATAACTATGAAAATTTCCTAAGTCATATTAGCATACATTTAAAATATTATAGTAATGAGAAAAACTTCATAGCTATCATCATTGGAACTCTATTATGAACACAAGACTTGGACAATAAACTTCTAAAAATTTATTGCATTAAATAAAAAATATAATGAAAAATAAAATGTAACAAAGGTAAATTCATCATCTATCATCTACCTGGAATTTAATATTTTTAAAAATATGTTTTTATACACATGGAAGTATAAAGCAGGCCAAGATGGACTTTAAATAATCAATCAAACTTTAATTCATGATGTCAACATTTCAGAGCTATGTTACTTTGAACAATGTTACTTAACTTTGAACAATGGTTTCTTTGTCCACAAAATGGGCATAATAATGTCTATTAGATGGTTATTATCATTAAATGTGTCTAGAATCTAGCAGTAGGCACTCAAAATATGCTAATTTGCCTTGCCCTTTGTCCTAACACTGAATAAGAAACAAATTTAACTTCCTCTGCTGCTTCTGTTCAGTAAGGCAATACTAAAATATAAAGTCAGTATCATTATAATATGAAGTCATGTTAAAATTATAATTCTCTCACCCAAAAGACGTAAAAAACAGTGGTGTTTTCCCATGATTATAAATAACATTACCATGCTCAAATACCTTTACCTTAACTTGAGGGCCAGCAAACACAGCCACTTGTGAGCCATTAATTACACTAGTTGTCGTAAATGATAAGCTTTTGTCCACACCATTTAAGGTAACTGCTATTTGTGGCTTTCCATGGATGGTCAATATTCTCCATAAATCCCATACTTTCTTGACCTTAAATCTCTGGGTGGAAACAAATACATACGATGGAGGAAGACCCTCTGGGAACACATTGCTAGAAACAGAAGAAGATTGTGAGCCCAGAGAATTGTCAGCAACCCTGCAAACGTTACATACACGCACACATATGCAATGCTGGATCCGTGTTGATGCTTACCTCGTCACTTCTGACAGATCAACTTTTGATGTTATTTCATATCCTTTTATCTTCATTGGTGAAAGCTGGACTCTTTTCTTAGCCTTTTTCTTTACACCTAAACCTAGTAGTATATCAAAGCCTTTCTCATCACGAGCCGCCACAGGAATCCGTGTTGGACAGACAGATTCTACAAAGTGAACATAGCAAGTCAGTTAATCATGGACTTCTCTAACAAGAAAAGAAAAATCAAAGGGAAAATACTAGAGATTATAAGAATTATACTGTCTATATGTGTATAAATGGATATGAATGGTTATGAGTACACTTTCTGAGAAAATACTGAAGTACTTTAGGCATTTGAGAGTAAAGTCTCAATTGTCTTTTTTTCTTAAAGGTAGGTAAAAGTAAAACAAAAATGTAAAAAGATGTGTTGATGGAATATTTTAAAGGTAACACTAAGCAACCCAAGATCTTGAAGGTCAGAGAACATACGAAAAGGATTCATGAATCTAACCCAGAATTTGCTTTTAATTAGTCCTATTGCCATGGGTACTGCTCTTAAATTCCTGTATCTAAAAGATTAACTTTAAAATTACTTTCTGTAGCATTAAAGGGTAAAAACTACTTGGTATTCTTTATAGTTTACAGTTTATATTTCTATAGCTCAAATATCATTGGTTCTACTACTGTGGAGAAAAACAATTTGCGCTGTATCTGTTCCTGAGTTCTTCAAAAGGGCCCATTATTTCATCTATGATTAATTATACAATGTGTGAATCATATTTATAAATGAGTAAACAACATTTCCTTATTATGCTATTAATTATCCTTAATTAATTAATGATATATTAATTAATTAATGACATATATCATTAACTTATAAATTATAAATATATCAAATACTTTATAGTTATCTGGGAACCAGTGTCTCAAATTATGTTGAAATTTTTTGGCTAAAATGCTCTTTTTTTTTTCTGAAGTGCTCTTAAGACTTTATTCCTTAGAAATGCCAAAATGTTTTCAGAGTCTTCCAAGGCACTCATCTAACAAACACATGAAGCATGACCATGTATGTTTTATGGAACAACTCCCAAAATCAAATAATTTCACTAAACATACCTCACAATTATCACCCTCCTGTAACATTAAAGGAAGTTTACTCTATGTATAATTTAATAAAGAAATGACAGGGATTTTACTAACCCATGAGGTAGAGCTATAATTTATAGGACAGATTACTGGAAATACAATGAGGTTTGCCATAGGTAAAAGGAAACACACTCCTGCAGAAGGATAGTTATTTTCCTTTGCAGATCTTTAACATGTTTACATGTTGAGAGGCCCAATCATTTATATCCCCTGCCTCCTGGAAGCTTGGAGCTAACTGACAAGGAGAGGTAAGTACAGGCATGCAAATGTTGGGGACCACTAATTCAGAATGACTAATTTTGCATACTTCCCTACAGGATGATAAAATGGAGGCTTAGGATTATCAATACCTCCTGTTTGAGATTTCCCATTGACTCTTAGCATATGATCATCTATGCTTTCTTGAGTCATCTGAGGATTATACTTCAGGACAAGATCCTTCTTAGCATAGGATCATCTACGCCCTCTTGAGTCTGAGTGTTCTGTTGAATTGTAATCCTCTGCTAGCCCCACCTAGCACTGTATAACCTAATAAACAGCGGCTGCTTCAGGAGTGGAAGAGAGCCCACCTGGAGACACTGACTTCCCAGCCATTGATGCAATATTATACATGTCTCTGCATTTTATTTTTTTTCATTGGGGTCTTAAGACAGACAATCGGGACTTTTGGCAGGCCCCAATAGCAAAGTGCTGGTTAGGTCCCAGGAGGTGGTGAAGCTGCACATTGTGAGGAAGCTTAGCTTTCTTGCCGTGCATGGCTTAGTCTTTGTACCTTTTGCAGACCAGACTTCCTACTATGCTTACATTGGCCTAAGGAGGGACCCAGGGCCCCCTCAGATCCACAGACACACCCTTCCTAACAGCAGAAACCAGAACACACTCTGAAGTCCGCAAGTAGACACTGATATCAGACTCACTGATCTGAAGATTTACTTCCTATTTTTCAGTAATAGCAAGAGAAGGTAGAAGAGACCAGGAGAGTCAAGCTGACCGACAACCCTCCATGGGACAACAGGGCAGGCAGGAATAAGTATTCCTAGTAACAGTTTCACAGTCATAATTCGACAGGTAAAATTAAACCTATCTGGTCAGTTTTTTGAGAGAACAAAGGCATATAGAACAATCTAAGAAGCCTTACTGATTAAAACTGAAAAAGAAAGAAATTCAGTTTAAAAGACAATGTGTTAAATTTGACATTATAATGGCATGCAGATTTGAACTGTTCCTTTGATTTGTCTTACAAATGAGAAGTTATAAAATACTGGGTGAAGAGCTCAGATTTAGAGAGAAACCTTGGTTTCAGACTAGACCCTCCTTTATGTCCCATCAACCTCTGGATCCTCTCCTGAAAAATAGTATTATAGATGTGCACAGGTCTTGTGCAGGGATCAGATCCGGTGGCATATAGGAATGTCTTAGTAATTGCCAATGGCAGGCAAATGCAAAGAGAAAGCAGGTATTGGGCAAATCATTGCTCTATAATAAAACCCTTTACACTCTGTTCAATTTCCAAAATGTTACAGGAAATAACGCTGCACAGTTTGTGAAATCAGGGACAATAAGTTAATAGTGATAACACAGCCATGTTTTATCACTACCTACAATATCTCATTAGAGGAAGTATATTCACATAATTGTATAGTACGTATTTCCCTGAAGACTACTTTCCCCCAATTTGGTTGCCCATAAGCAGATCAAGATGATATTATCACATGCAGAATTGAAAAGAAAATTGTAAAGTGCTCAAATATAGTTTGTATGCTTGCATATGCCTAACTATGAGAGAGAACTAAAAGAACATTTCTAGTTCTAAGATCTCATTTTGATTAACAACAATTTATACACAAGCTTTAGGAGAAAAGGGTAAACACTTTTTATGTATCAGTGAAATCAAATACTAGGAGAGACTTTCATGGGACCTTATACAACATCTATAACAGGTAAGTAGAACAATTTAGGTAAATCGAATTAGTTTAAAGCAAGCCAGTCAGAAGGAAGGCCAGGAAGAAAAACTCATTTACCTAAATTCCCATATAGATCCCTAAACAGACTCATGTTATAATTTCATTTTATTCTAATATGTTTAGAGACCACTCCAAATAGGAAATATTTTGAGGATGAGTGGACTACGCATTAATTTTGAATACTGAGTTTCAGTAATATTTGTTTTCTGTTACATCTTGGGGACTCAGCAGTAGAAATAATTTGGTATTACTGAACTCATAAGAAATTGTATGTTATTTAAAATCCTGCTATGCATAGAACACAAAAACTGGATATCTGGAATCTAGACAGACCAATCTATAGCTTATTATCAATACAATTACAACTGCAAAACCAAAATAAATTATCCAACTAGAGAAGAATTAAAAATGATATAAAAGAAAAAGGATAATAATATATTACTACAAACAAAATTATATAATATATAAAAATGAATAAAAGTCTAGAAAAATACAGCATGCCAAAACTGAATCATGAAGACATAATAATATGTGAATATATCTATGTCATGTAGGGAGACGCAATCAGTAATCAAAAATTCATATCAAAGAAAATCCTAGAATTGGATTATTTTACTAATAAGTTTTTCTCAACATTTAAGGAAGAATTCATCTCAAGCCTTCTGAAATTGTTCCAAAAATGCTGAACAGGAGGAAATACTCCCCCCAAAATTTTTGTGGGGTAAGTATTATTCTTGAAAAAGCCAGAAAAAGACATTAAAAGTAAACTATAGACCAATGGTATAGGAAAAAATATATATATACTAACAAACTGAATTCAATAGAACATGACAAGGATCAGAAACTTCAGTGAACTGTGATTTATCCTTGTGATTCAAGTTATGATTCAGCACATGAAAATCAATCAGTGTGATACATCACATTAACAGAACAAAGGATAAAAATCATATGAGCAACCAAAGAGATGCAATTTGACAAACATTAAACAACCTTTCATTATAAATAATCTCAATAAATTATGTATGTAAGGAAATGTACCTTCAGACATATATGAAAAGTTCATATCTAACATCATGCTTAGTGGTGAAAACTGACGTTTTTCTCTATAAAATTGGAACAGGAGACTGTTAGTGAAGCAAGCAGTAGATCTTCACATCCCCCAAACGATACTGGGGGCTCAGGAATGCAGCATGCGAGAGTTGTGATTTTCCTGGAAGCTTCTACACAGACTGCAGAGGAAGACCTAGGAAGCCAGACAATGTACCCAAGAGGATGATTCATCAAACTATCAAACTGAAGCTGAAGGTAAAGTGGAAATCCCTAGAAACTTCACATGTCAGTAACACAGAACAGCTGCAGAAGAAAACATACAAGAAGAGAGTAAAGCCCATCCAAACAGAGGCCACACAGGCTTTAACCAGCAAGGCTCTGGGGTCCTGCTGCCTTTCCCTTGGAGGTCCACATGGTGGACATGGAGATACCGGGTTTAATGCTTGCCTGCTGGATTTTAGTTTTAGTCTTGTTTTGGTCCTTCTTTGCTATCCCTCATTCCTCCCTTTTGGAATGGGAATATCTACCCTGTGTCATTATACCTTGAGACTATGTAACTTTTAATTTTACACAGGTTTATAGCTAAGAACTTGCCTTGAGTCTCAGAGGAAACTTGTTTTGAACTTTTTGATATTGTTAGGAATATTGAAACTTTGGAGAAGGGATTGCTGTGTTTTGATTCTATGTGGGACTGTTGTATCAAACAGAATTATAACTGTGCTTATTTGAAGAATAAATATGGCTTAAGGGGATATGTTTAGGTATAAATTGATAAGGGGTAGAATGTGACAGTGAGATTGTCAACTTGATTGTCTTGAACGCTACCCAAGGAATAGGAGAGCATACTTCAGGGTGTATCTGGGTGGATGATAAAGTGTGATCTCAGGATCTATATTTAGTCACTTGTCTCTTCCTCTTTGGTACTGCTCTCCTACTCTGCTTTCTGGCCACCAAAAAATAAGCAGAATTTTTTTAATACCAAACTCTTCCACTTTGATGTTCCATAAAGGACCACAAATACCCAAAATACACTGAGAAAGAAAAAGCTGAGGTCTGCAGTTTTCCTAACTTCATTTTCTAACACTAGTAAACAAAACAGTATGGGAACCAAGACAGATTATAGACCAACAGAATAGAAGAAGATTCAGCAGGGGAAAAAACACAAATACAAATAATCTATAACGAGAGTGCCCAAACTATATAATGAGGCAAGAATAGTCTATCAAACCAATAGTGCTAGGAAAAGTGAATACAAACACAAAAGAATGAAATTGTCCTACACAGTGCCACAAAAATTATTGAAAGAAGAGGAGGAAAAGCTTCCTGACACTGGGCTTGCTAAAGATTTCTTAAACAGACACCAAAACTACAGGCACAAAAGCAGAAATATTTAAAATAGGATGAGATCATGTGAAATCTGCAAAGCAAAGGAAGCAATGAGCAGGATGAAAAGGAAACCTGTACAATGGGAAAATACAACTGCCGTATAACTTGTAAGTGGTTAATATCTGAGCTAACTAACTCCCATAATTTAATCTAAAAAGCCTCTTTTAAAATATGAGCAGAGGAATTGAATGGATACTTCCCCAAAGAAAGCACAAAAGCCCAACAGGTATATGAAAGAATGCTTAATATCATTAACTGTCAGGTAAATAAAATCAAAACCTCACACAAGTTAGAATGTCCGGGGTTGGAAAAAATCAGCAAGAAGTACTGGCAAGGGTTGTGAGAATTTGAAACTCTTACATATCATTTGTTACCTGTAGTATCAAACACAGAAATGCTGTAGAAAACTGTATGAAGTTTCCTTAAAAGTTACAAATAGGACTATCCCATAACCTAGACACCTTCTCATCACTGGGACAAAATACTAAATACCTGTCACTTAAAGGAGGAGAGGCTTATTTTGGTTCATGTTTTCTGTCCATGGTTGGCTGGCTCCAAGACAGTAAAGGCATGAGGAAAGAGTCTGACAGGAAGGAGCTCGCTCTCATCACGGTGGTTAGGAGGCAGAGAGAAGGGAAGAGCCCATGCTAGGGACCCACCTTTTCTGGTCAGGTCCACTCCTAAGGCCAAGTCCCATAGTGCCTTCCAAAAGTCCCACTTCTAATACATAAGTCATTTTAGGGACATTCTAGATCCAAACTACATGATACAACAATCCTACATTTGAGCCTTTTTTCAAAGAAAATCAAAGAAAAAAAGAATTATGAAAAAATACTATATTCTGCATATTCAGTGAAGGCTTAGTCACAAGAACTAAAAGGTGCAAACAATTTAAATGTCCCTGGATGGAAGAATGAGAAAATGGATGAAATTTTAAAGTTGCGCTATTACAGCACAAATCCATCCATAAAAAGAAAGCTATCGTGTGAGACAAGATGACAAACCTTAAAAATGCCCAACTCAGTGACATAAGCCAGTCACAGAATGGCAAGCACAGCATGATGTTATTTATATATCCAAGGTGGTTCACCTCACAGTAACAGACAGAGCAGTGGTGATACCAGTGGCTTGGAAAAGAAGGAAATGGAGAATTACTTAGTTCTCCATATATTAAGATCTAGGTGAATACATACATGAAAATTGAGTTTCACTTAAGTAAGATGAAAAACTCTAAAGAACTGTATTACAATACTGTATATATAGTTAATGACACTGTACAATTTAAATTTCTTAATAGGTAGATTTTATAACGTATATTTTACAACAGGGAAAGGAGGAAAAAAGGAAGCAGAAAAAGAGAAAGAGAAGGAAAAGTAGTAGTAGTGCTAGCAGTGATGATGACAATAACAACAGACTTTCAGACAAGCACATAAACCATTGCCTACAAAGAAAACGCTGGTCTTGATACAAGGAAAATAGTATAGTCAACTCTTCCAGGGAAACAATAAGTCCATGAAGGTCAAATAAATTGTGAGGTATCAAGCAAGTAAATAACACCTTCTTCACTGTAAATCAGCCACAGTAGAATATAAAAGTTAAAAGTATTAGCAAACAATAATCTTATATATGTATTACTTCAAAGAAGAACTTAACTATTTGTCAAAGCAGTATGTGAACTGTGAAATGATTCAAATACAAATTGTATGATTTGAGGTTTCTGTAATATGATACGTTAATTTAGTGCATTGATCATGCAAATACAGCATATAAAAAGTAAAAAATCCATATATCTCATAAGTATAATTTCTTTTTTTTTTTTTTTTTTTTTTTTTGCAGTACCGGGGATCGAACTCACGACCTTGCGCTTGCCAGGCAGGTGCTTATGCCACTGAGCTAAATCCCCAGCCCCCATAAGTATAATTTCAAAAAATACATTTTAAAAGATGACTATACAAGAACATATGTGAACTGAATAAACACAGATATTAATACCTTTTCTTTGTACATAAAGTAATGTTTGGCAAAATTTCAGTTTTTTAACAAATTGAACATTTCAACTGAAAGGAAGTTTTTATCAATTTAAGCACAGCTACTCTTTCATGTATAATTCAAATTTTTAAAAAGAATACATTTACAGATATACATATATATCTACCAAATATATTTCTGGAACAAGAAATATATTTTGTCATTTATATTTATACTTTAGAACAAAAGAGTAAAGTGAAATTCATCCAGGAAAAGTCCATTTTAGTAATGAAATATATCTAGACTCAAAATTAAAGGAATTCTAACTAATCTGACTGCCTATGAAAAAAATTACCCTCTCTGACCTATTTAAGATGATAAAAGTTAATCAAATATTATTTCAAACTCATTAAAAACATGGTGATGATCATATATACTTGTTACAGTGTTCTTCAGTAATGCGTAGTTAGTGAAGACATTTGAATTTCTGTACTTTTTTTAGCTAAGAACTATAAAGAAAATCTTTAAAATGTTTTTCTTTATTATTTCCACTATGCAAAATATGAATGAAATAGAAAAACTAACATCATAATTTGTTGCCATACAAAGATACAGAAATTTTTTTCATTAAATGTGAACCAACCTATTTTGTAGCCTTTTTTGTAAACTGGAAAATAAACTTTTTAAAAATTTCTATCAACATTATGACAACTAGTGCTTATATTATAAAAAAATTAAAGATATTAAAAATTATTCTCAAATAATCCAAAAATAAGCATGTCTATAATCTAACTGGATTGTTTACTAGAAATTGGAAATTTCTCAAACCATACAGTTGTCAAAAACATGACGTTATAGCTTATGGACTGATACAAACATAATATAGTACTAAGTACTTTATTATTCAAATGTTCTTCAAAGAGGATTTTTTAGAGTGCAAAGTTTACCATTTCTCCAGACCTTTCAAAATGTCAGTAATTTGACACTTTTTCTGAAAAAACTGTTTCTCATTCAGAATTATGTACAAGGATATTCCCTATTATTTTTATATAAATAAAACTTAGAAAGTAAAAAAAAACTGGAAACTATTAAATTACTATGGGGGAATGTTCATTACCATGCTAACAGTAAAAACTTATGTACACAGTAGGTAAATGCACTATGACTTTATGTGTATAACAGTGTCTTTAGGAAGGTAGGCAAACTGTAAGATGCATGAAGAAAAAAAGAAGACTGGAATGAAAAATTCATTAGCAAGAGTTATGTGATGATATGTGATTTATTTACTTTTTATTTTTGTCTTTATTTTCTACCACCATAGATATAATTGAAAATTATAAAATTCAATGCACCACGGGGCTGGGGATTTAGCTCAGTGACATAAGCGCCTGCCTTGTAAGCGCACGGTCGTGAGTTCGATCCCCGGTACCAATTAACAAAACAAAAAAGTAAAAAAAAAAATTTCAATGTACCTAAAACTATTTTTCATATTAAATTATTAGAAAGTGATTATTTCTGAAAATATTTATCCAGAATAACTACTGCACAAAAATTTGGGCTCACCTCAGTTCTGATATTATGAATAATTTGATATTAGACATGAGGATGTAGTTACATCAGTGTTAAGGAACAGGTAAGACCATAATGTAAAAACACTGCAATTACTGTTTCCAAAGGATACAAAGACTTACCTTCACAAAGTTTCTGCTTCATCACTTCCCTTATTTTGGATATTGCGATATAGTCTTCCACATAAAACACATAGGTAGAAGAAGGCTTATTAGCAATTGCTCTAAGTTCCGCGTCTTCTGTTTCTGAACCAACACCAATGGCAAATAATGTTATTCCACTGTCTCTTGCTGCCTCTGCTGCATCCTTAACTTCATCTTGGGATTTACCATCTGTAAGCACCACTGCGATCTTAGTGAGAAATCGAGAGGATTTGGCAAAAAGGTAATCAAGCGCAAACTGGATGGCCTTCCCAGTCCTTGTGTTCCCTCCCAAGTAGAGCACAGACTGCATTGCCACCATCAAGTGCTGTCCCGAGTCATAGCTTCCCAAAGGGATCTCCAGCACAGGGTAGTCGCTGTACTGGACCACTCCAACCTGAATAAACTTTGGTCCTATATCAAAGTTGCTTGTGATATTGACAAGCCACTTTTTCACTATTTCGAAGTTTTCTGGGCCAACACTGTAGGAGCCATCTAAGATGAAAACCAAGTCTGTCGGAGCTGTCCGGCAGCCTAAGCGAAAAACAAAACCACCAGAGCACATTTGTTGTGAGTAAAACCAGAAAGTGGAAGGTTTTAAGCTATGCACTGACATCACTGCTTAAGTAATCAGCGAAATACGGTAAGTTTAATGCTAAAACAAAACATTAAAAAGAATAAACCAATAAATAAGGAGAAAAATTAAAATGAAGTTTCTGCCAAAGTCAAGACTCAACTAGACAATACAATTTCATGCTAATGTAGTTTGTAAAACTTAAATGAAACAAGACCACCATACCCAAAATTAGTTTCTAAAGTTCTGATCTCTTCAATAAATAAGATAACAAAACATCAGCTTCTGTTCAATGAATCTTACGTTCAAGAGCGTAAATCCATTCCTTTCTCAATAAAGATTATTGGTTTGACACAACCAGAAGATAATACAGGCACTACATCTTAAGGTCTCATTAAGATAAAAACTATGGTACAAGTTGCACCTAGACAAGTTATAAGCAGCTATAGAAAGAAAAAGAAAAAATAACTTAATTCTTTCTACACAATACAAGCTGGTAGGCCCATTTATTTTAGTATAGCATATTAAAGGCATAATACAACATTCTGCTATGAACGAGGTTCAAGTGTACATAAGATTTCTCAAAATCACACAGTCTAGTAAGACAGAAAACTGGCAGTTAGAGAAAGCGCAGAGTATTATAAAAACAGTCAACAGGGTGTAGCACCCCAATTGTGGAATATCAGGTAAAGTTTTTATGAAAAGCTAACTGACAATCTCTGAGAGATGAGCATTTTAATCAAATTAAGATGAGGGTATTCAAAAGGAATAGTAAGTGCTAAGGCCCTGGGATGAAAGACAGACAAACTGGTTTGTTTGGGAAAACCCATTAGTTGGAAATGCCCAGCAGATCACATAGGACAGCCACACTCAATTCAGCAAAAATAGGTATGGTTTATGCCTCTTCTAATAGATAATTTTACATTCATTTTTGTTTACAAAATGCAGCACATTTAGGGAAAACTATACAACCTTAAAGATAAACTGGAGAAATATGAGATATGGAGTTGAAGTACTATGAGAATATTGCACTGTTTGATTTTGTTTAAATTAGTACACTTGTGCACTGTTCAGATGTCCAATTTAAAGTTAAAACAAGAATGGTTTATTTTCTTTAAATATTTGAGAATAAGATATCATAACTATAGGGTGGTACTAAAGAAAAAATGATTAATGGTAATTAGTCTTCCGATTATTTTTGCATCTCCATAGGGATAAACCAAGCTACCTTCCCTTTTCCTTTTTCTTGTCTTACCTCCTCTTCCTATCCCTTTCCTTCTCTGGTTTACTTCTATTCAGATACTGAAAATATTGACAAGATTTAAATGAAGAGGTTCCAATTTTATAGTTACCTTAAAACTCCCCCATCACAGACACCAGAAAAATAAACACTAATGTTAGGGGAATTTTAGTAAGCTGAGATCTTACCAAAAAATGACAAAACAATGAATTTGTCAGGAAAATCTAATATGATTATAACACTATTCATACTAAGACACTACACTGCAAGTGACAGTGCCCTCTGCAGGGCACAAGGGATACAACTTCATGAACCTCCACAGTGGTGGCCACTCCATGCTCAGGGCAGGGACAGCTGCAATGGAATTCTGCCCACAGGCAACTTTGCAAAGCCAAAAGAATGCCACTCTTCTGTTAGTTTTGGAAGTCAGACTGGCATTAGATGGTTATGCCTTAGGCTTTTCATTGGGAGAAACAAAAAAATAGGGAAGTTGTAAGAGCAGAGCTCTTCAGTGTTGGCTCTTCCTCAATACTGACACTCATACTGTCCGAACCTGCTGGTGTTTATGTGCCACTTGACTCTGTGGTTGCAGTTCTCAAAGTTTATTCTTGGCTTTTCCTACACTTCTGTCACAGAGCCATTGAGTATATGTTTCTTAACTGTGAGGTTAGCCAACAGTAGGGGTACAAAAGCAAATACTGCCTTTTAAAAACTCCAGACAAAACACAAGCGATTGTCTCCTTAGAGAGATGAATGATGTCATAGGAAAAGACTAGGACTGAAGATTAAAAACATAGTTCAAATACTAGTCACTGCTGTAACCAGCTGAAGGATACTAAGCAAAAATCATCAATTTTATAGGTCTCTTTTTATGCTGAAATTGTAGAGAAAAGGATATATATGTATCTTGTAGCATGTTTATACTACAAGAAAGTTATACAAACATAAATATCATTATTTAATAAATGTAGAGTCAAATAGAATCAACTTGTTGAACCATATGCTTTAACTGTTATAGAGTCAATGGTTTGTACTGTTTATGTTTAAGAATGTTAAAATAAAAATATACACAAACTTCTTTAAAGAAATATGTTTTCGGCAAATAATGGCCTGAGTAGCAGAACAATTATTACAGCTCCCAATCTCTAATGCAACTTTTCTTGCAGTCAAAGAAATGGTCACTATTTACTGAAATATCACTATGCTAATCCACTTACATGGATTTCTATACATCATTCAGTCCTAGAAGGCAGAAAGTTTACACAGAAAGAGACAATGTTGATAGTTCTTACTTGATCTTATTTCCCCATCTTCAGCTAACACAGAATTCTGGAGAAGAAAAATCAAAACTATCCGAAGAAAGGTAATATGGGGAGCCATGTTTATTTTCATATTTTGGTTTTAGGATTCCTAAAGAGAAAAAAAGAAGAAAAGTTAAATATATTATACAAATGAATACAAATGTTCGGCATTAATTACCCTTATGACTGTGTTTAGCATTTAGATGTGTCTAAAATAGCTAAATTTTAATATATTAATTCAAGAGTATAATGAGTAGGGGCTGTATAAAACCACAATATACCTTTTAATTCATAACTGTCTTGGAAAAATATATTTTCTTTCTAAAACTCTGAGATTTGCTCAATTTTTTTCTTTAGAATTTTTCCTTCAGGTGAAGTTTGTACAAAACACTTTCTGATGTCTGAATTGTACCAAACATTGTTTTTTAAATATCTATTTGAATTTTTAAAAACCCTCAAAAGGCATCTGAGAAAGGGTTTGGTAAAACTGAATGATAGAATTTAATAGAATATGAATTTCAACCAGAAAAAATATTAAGAACTATTTTATTTGATTGATAAAAAACTTAACTATGTAATTTTATTATGTATAGCTCTCAGATATCAGTCTAAAGATATCATTTCTGGCTCCAACATGGAAAGATGTCATATATCATTACAGCAATGAAAACACGCCCAATAAATTACAAATTTGAACTGTGTTCTTAGTCACGGAGCAAGGAGAGCATTAAAGACACCTAAATGAACTGAACCCCAGAATTTACTAACCCTTTATAGGGTAGAAGAGAACTGCTTCCATTTCTTGCAGAAGTAAATTCTGCTAAGGGGAAATTTTCAAAAGCATGAGAAGAATCATTCAAAGCTGGTGTGTCAGATTAAAATTCAGACTATAATACTAAAAAGCCCCCACCAAAGAGAGAAAATGAACCTATCAAATGGGTCTTCCCCAGGGGCTCATACTAAGTTTACAGAGCAAATGAGTAGGCTGTAGGCTGCTTTGAGCAGTATAGAATTACACAGAGAGACTTCTCCACCCAGCCTTCTCCTGTCCAGCCAGGTAGACACTGTCTCAGACACTCAGCAGTGGCTTGCTAAAAATTGTGACAGCCCCAAAAGAGCTGGGAGAAGTTCTCTCAAGGCTCCGCAGTTGTTTATGGTTTGGAGAGCTAAAAACCCAGAAAGTCAAAAGCCAAAAAAGATTCAAAAGGCTGAAAACCACACTGACAACTTGAAGGAAATCTGCCAAGGTTTTGCCAAGGTATGAGAACCAAAGATAAACAAAAAAGATTTCTCATCAGAAGAAACCACTGAGCAGAAGGTTATGTGAATATCAGAAGTACCAGTATCAAACAGGGTTTTAAACATGGCTATAACCAGTATATTAAAGGATTTGGTGATGAAGAGGAAAATTTGCAAAAATAATGCAAGTTTTAGAAGAGAGATGACAACAATACAAAAAGGCAAATTCTTGCAATAAAAACACACATCAGAAAAGGACTCATAGAATGTGCTCATTTATAGGCTTCAGAGAAAAATATCAGTGCAAGTGAAGACAACTAAGTATACTGTCATAAATAAATAAAGCATGTGGAAGAAAGCAAAGAGGAGTAAAATAGAACATCTGAAATCTCTGGGACAAAATCAGGAAGTCTTTATTCGGCATAGAGTAATACAGTTTTTCAGATGGAGTGAAAATATGTTTGAAAATACAATGGTCAAGAAATTTCTGAACTGTTGAAGACCATCATCCTTCAGATCCAAAATTCTCAACACCCTCAAGAAAGATACAAAGTGTATTACAGTTAGGTATATAATATTCAAAGTTAAAAATTCCTAAACTCGCATGCTATAAAAAGACTTACAGAACATAGCAATAAGAATTTTAGATTAAAATTTCAGAGAAATAAAAAGAACAATCATAAAGATACAAAAATCCTAAATATTTACACACCAAATGTTTATTGAATATGTGAAAGAAAAAAATGAAAAACTAAAAAAGAAAAAAGGAAAAGAAATATGCACATTTAAAATAACATATGAGGTTCCAATACTCAGCTTTTGGCAATTACAGTGAATTAGACACTGCTCTCCCCAAACTACTGGGGCCTGGCTGTGCCTACACACCTTTCCACCTAAGGGCAACAAAAAAAAAAATATACATTCTTTGAAATACATACAGAATAGTCACCAAAAGAGAACACAGCCTGGGGGTGAGGAGTTTTATACTCCAAACACTCAAAACCACACAAACTCTGCTCCCTGACCAAATAGTGTTAAACTGGAAAATGCCGGCGAGGCTAACTGGACCTGAAGTATTTGTTATAGAAAAGTTTTTGATTTTGTTTTACACTATTGGGGGATGAACCCACATTCTTGCCGATGATAGGTGTTTCAGCTCTAAATTACATCTCAATCCTGTGCAAAGGGTTTTGAGCAAAAATTTATTTAACATACAATTAAGCTAAATTCAGTACGTAGTTTTTTCTCACATTTTTTTTAACATTTCTCTATTTATTTATTTATTCATTTATTTTTGCCATTTGAAGTATTTAATTCTAATACAGATATAACTACCACAGCACAAATGAGTGCAACTCACAAAAACAAACATATATTATTCAGAGCTAGATCTCAGCTACCAAGAGCTAAAACACTTCAAAAGACTTACTTCACTATGCTACAACTGTGTACTCACATGACATAATATTAGATGTAAATAATAGCTTTTAAAAAGGATTTTAGGCAGAAGTGGCTGGAAATTACAAGCATACTACAAATATAAAATTGGAGGACTTAGAATACACTTAAAATGACTTAGTAAATCCTCTACGCTGTGCCAATGGAGCTCCTGCTTGGTGTTTAAAGATCTGGTAATTTTTTTTAAATTTTATTTAAAGAGAAAAAAAAACCCAAACAAAACAGAATAAAGGGTAGCAACAATACAGAACTCCAAGGAAAAAGGGAAAAGAACCAAAAAAAAAAAAAAAACCACTAAGAAATCATTACCTCACAAATTACATACCGACTTCTTGGAAATAGTTGTTGAAATTACACAATTAAAACATGCAAAATATACATTCAAACAGTGACGCTGTTAACAGCTCTGCTCCATGATCTGACAAAAACAGCAATATGGTCATCCATCTTACACATTCAAACATACATGCAATTATATCAAAAGGGTAAAATTAAACACAACAAAACAGAATGAAGCGGATCACAAGAAAGCAATGTAAGAGACATAAATTGTAAAGCTAGACAATTGGAGATATTCACTCTCTATCGTATTGACTCTTGTTTTCTTCCAAATAGTTGTCCATATTGTCACATACAGGGAGTTCACATGAAACAACATAGTATGGAACTGATCTATGCAGTACGAGGAGGGCATTTCAGGTCTTCAAGACCAGACAATAGGGAAGCCAAGAATGGCTGTCATAGTGTCTCTCATTCTCTTCAAAACAGCTGTCCATACCTGCATGTGTGTTGAACTTGAACAAAACAAAACAAGCTAAAATCACTTTGAACAAAGAATGATAGTATTGCTGGATTTCACATCATGCTATTACGGAGTCAGCACTGGATACTGTAGTGTCTCTTTTTCTTCAAAATAGTTGTTCATTTCAGCATGCATTATATAGTTGGTTCTCGTAAACTGTTTATAAGCTCTACACATGGATGAGTTTCTACATGTATATCTATCCTTTCTGTATTAAAAGGAAAAACAAAACAAAGCAAGACAAAACAATTCCTAGAAAAGCATGAAGCAAAAAGTCATATAAAAGCACAATATAAGGTGATCTACAATGGTTACCATGATGTCTCAGCAGTATATAACAACATTAATAAAAATGAAGCATTGGAGACATTATAAGACTTCAAAAGCAAGTATTAATCAAACCAGAGTGGATATCTTAGTGAATCTTGTCATCTTCAGTGTAGTTGCCTATACTCTTAGACTTGATGCTATCAATCATAACAGATTTGAATAAAATCAGTCAATACAAGATAGCACTCTAACAAATCAGATTCAAATAAGATCAGTCATAATAAGGCAGTATAAGTTATACAGGGCTTCTGGTTAAGTTGATAGGAAATTAAGGATGATTACTATATTATGTCCTCTTATTTTTGGGATAGCTGACCTTGTCCTCAATCTAGTTTAAGTAGACAAATTGGAATAGCACATAATCCATCCAAACAGAGTGATGAGAATACTATAGATTTTAAATCTTGTTACCCCATTAACAATATCCTCTGCCTTCCTTTTTTAGACAGTTCCTCCCCTTTCACTCCCATAGGGTGCACTGCCTATTTTGGGTCCTACTGCCTCCTTATACAGAGCATCTCGATGGACCCTATCTCCTGATCTACTCTGCCTGTGTTTCTCTCTGTTAGTATTTTGAGGCCGTCTATACTAGAGATTATAGCCAATCTTCTCTGCCTCATTTCTGCTATGCTATTTTTGTGCCAATGGTAGTCTATTTTTCTCTTCCACTCCACTGTCTGCCCCATTCACTGAGGCCTCTCTGCCACTGTCCTGAAATTCTCCTATTCTTTTTCTTTCTTTCTAAAATGTCCTTTAGTATTTTTTTGTAGGGTTGGATTGGTGGTCACAAACTTTCCCAGTTCCTTTGTCATGGAAGTATCTTGCTTCTCCATTAATTTCTAGAGAGAGTTTTGCAGGATACATTAATCTGGGCTGGAGGTTGTTCTCCTTCAGGGCTTGAATTATTTCACTCCAAGCTCTTCTTGACCTGATGGTCTGTGTCGAGAAGTCTGCGTGATTTTGATGGGTTTTCCTTTATAGGTGACCTGTTTCTTTTCTCTGATGGCTTTTAATATTCTGTTCTTATATTGAATTTCTGGGATCTTGATTATTATGTGCCTGGGTGTAGCTCTGTTTGGGTTGTAGGTGGCTGGAGTTCTGTATGCTTCATACATCTGCATATCATTTCCTTTTTCTATGTTTGGGAAGTTTTCCTTAATAATTTCTGTGAATAGCCTTTGCAGTTCTTCTGTTTTGACTCCTGCTTCTTCATTCACATGCTTTATTCTTACGTTATAGATCCTCTTGTCGTCCTCTAGCCTTTCTATTGTTACTGCCTGCTCCCTTGTTATTTTTAAGAGATCTTCCCTTTCATGATCACACATTGCAAGCCTGTGTTCAATTTTTGATAGTCTATCTTTGGTTTCTTTCAAGGAGTTTTGCCAACTTTCTATGGAGTCTTTAGTTTTCTGGTAATCTCTTTGAATCTGCTTCATGAATTCTAGGTTTTATTCATATTGTTCATGGAACGTTTCTCTCCTTTTGTGTTCCTCCATTCTTCTGTCTGTGTCTTCTTGAGAGATGCCTAGCCTTTATTTTATTAATCTACTTATCTCTTGTTTAACTTGAATTAATATTTCAGTTTTGATCTCGTTTATGAAGTCCTGAAGATATCTCTTTATGTCTACTGACACTGTGTTTGATGTTTCATGTTTGCTGCCCTCAGTCTCTTTTATATTCACCTCTCCTGGATCAATATTTTCTGGGTGGGGGCTGGGGACTTTTTCTTATTTCTCTCTCTCATCATGTTTTTGGTTCCTTCCATACAAGTGTATAGTGTAATTCCCAGCCCCTTTTGTTGGTTAGGGTTCTTCTGGAGCACGTAGGCTAGGGGCTTCTGCCCTCTGCCATCCACTATCAGAGAGTGAATTGCAAGCAAGGGTAGTATACGCTGGCTCCTCCCCTCCGGGCCAGTCGACCTTCACGGGCCTTCACTGTGTCAGTGTGCGCCGCCCTCAGGGAACCAATTGATTTGTGAAGACCCACTGGGTCCCAGCCCAGTCCAAGCAATTCCACCAATCTACTCTATAAGGGGAGCAACCAACTGAAGCCGCTTCCTTACAGAGCCAGGGCTTTCCTGCCCAACTCCAATATGTCATCTAGTTGGTTGCCTCTTTCCCGAGGGAGGGTCCCATTCCCATCACTCACTGCATGTTGATGTCATCCCCGAGAACTGCTGGGCTCCCCAACCTCTGACCTCAGTGCGGCTGCAGCGCGAATTCAAGGTGCCTCTGGGTGGGTCGCGTGCAGTTCGTTTCAGGTGAGCCACTCACATGGCTGTTCAGTTCCGAGCTCCAGCCACTCAAGCCAGTCACTTCAGTGCAGGTTTGGTCACTCAAGTGGATCTCAGGCAAAAATTCAGGTGGCTCGGCCAGAGTGCAGTGCTTGCCGATCTTAGCTTCTCTAATGGTAGCCCCAGGACCTCATATTCAAGCAGTCTCTTTCCCTTCAGTTTCTTTCTGGGTTGAAAGAGTCCCTCTCCCTCTGTTTGGATCTCTCCAGGGTGTTCTATTCTGGCATTTGAGCTGTCTCTCAGAGAGGCTCCATATCCTGCTGCCTCTAGGTCCGCCATCTTTGAAAACTCTATTTATTTATTTTTTAAAATTTTAGTTAAAGAGAAAAAAAGCGAAACAGAAAAAAAGGGAAGCAACAATACAGAATTCCAAAAAATAAAAATAAACACCACTTTGTCTTTCCAATTACTATCCTTTCAGTATGTGAAGGATCTATGTGGGCTCCACAGATTTTCTCTAGCAGAAATTCAAAATTACTTGGAGTTTAAACAATATATGTTTTAAAAATGAGTTATTTAAGACTCAGAGTGTATATTTTAAAATATTTCAAACTGAACAGTAACTTTTTAAGTCAAACCTTTTATAACTAAATTAATTCCTAGAAAGTTTAGTGTAGAAAGCATATATTAGAAAAGAAAATGCCAAACCAATTAAGCGCCCTACCTTGAAAGGCAGAAAATGTTTAAAAATTATATCCAAAAGATAAAAGAAAATAATCAATAAAAAATTGCAAAATGAGAAAAATAAAGTAAAAGTTATTTTAAATAAGTGAGTATACTATAAGCCTTAGCAAGAAAAATCAACAAACAAAAGAGAAATACAAATTTCAAAATCAGTATTGAAAAGGGATAGCACTACAGATCATATAGGAATTAAGATAATAAGATGAGATGATCAAAATCCTTGAAAAACCTATCTATTCAAACTGATCCATTTATATACTAAAGAAGTCAATTTTTTAAAATTAAAAGCATCCCCACAAAGAAAATTTCATGTCTAAACAACTTCACCACCAATTTCTACAAAACATTTTAAAAAATAAAACTCATTGGTGATGTCTAGTGAAAACAGAAGAGGGCTGAACTCTTCCCAATTTTTATTACAAGATCAATTTAATCTTAATTTTTAAAAAATGAATAAATATGTAAGAAAAATATAGATCATTATGTTTTTTGACCATGGTTTAACAAGTGTATCATAAAATATTAGCAATTAAATCTAGCAATATACAAAATAACGACCAAGTAGAATTTTATAGCAGAGGTGCAAAATTGGTTTAACAAGAAAAAAATGAACTAATACTATTTATTATAGTAAGAGACTACAAAGAGAAAAGTTGCGTAATTATCTCAAAATGTGCAAAAATAGCATTACACAAAATTTAACACTCATGATAAAATCTCAGTAAAATTAAAATAGAAGGGAACTTAGCCTAATGCATGACATCTATGAAAAAGTGATATAATATTGTGTGGTGAAATACTTAACCTTTTCCTTAAAAAAATCAGCACACAGTGAAAGATATTCTCTTACCATTTCTTGTAAGAAATGTTCAATGTGTTCCAGATAGTGTCATCTGCAAAAATGATAAATAAAACATGTGAAATTATAAAAGGAAAAGAAAAATATCATTACTTTAAAACCCATGCTTACTTACATAGAAAATCCTTTACGTTTTCAAATCCATAAGACACAAGATTAACAGTTTTAAGTATACAGATACAGTAGCTATAAAGTTGAAAGAAAACTTAATAGTATTTTAATAGTATCAGAAGTACCATAAATCTCAGAGCTCCAGTGCTGCAATTAGTTATCATATGGTATTTATACAGAAATATCATAAATCTAGACATAGTGAAATGAGAGCTCTTTATACTAAATCATTACCGAAAAATGTTATACTAAATAAATGTAATGATCTATTTTCAAGGATGAAGACACAATATTAATAACAGTTTCACACTCTCCAAATTAGTGTTTAGGGTCAAGACAACCCCAACTAAAATCTCAGCAGTTCTAGAAGAAAGCAGCAAATTTATTCTAAAATTTATAGAAAAGGAATAGTTTCAATCTGTAAGAACTAAACTGGAAAATTTCATCATATAATTTTAACTTGTTATAAACCTACAGTAATGAAGAAATTATGGTATTGGCATTAGATTCCACATATATAGCATAGTGCCCAATAGAGTATAGTAAGAAACTCACACATACACAGTCCATTGGTTTTCAGCAAAGTAACTAAATAGGAGGAAAGTGTTTTCAATAAAAAGGTGCTGGAGCCATTGGATAAATATGGAAAGTGAAAAGAACCGTGACCCCTGCCTCATTCCATAAGATGCAGTGTATAAAGAATAAAAATAAAACTCTTCTATAAGAAGAAAACATAAGAAAATATCATATATAAAACAGAGAAAATATATAGAAAACATAAAGAAAATCATATTAAAACATAAGAAGGTATCAATAACCTTGGGATTAGCCAATTTTTTTTTTTTTTAGGAAACAGCAATGACTAGAAATTTTTTAAAAGGATGTACTAGGAGTTGATAAAAATTAAGTATTTCAAGACTTTAAAAGATACCATTAAGAATGCAATTAAATACTTATGACAAACAGATTCATATCCACAGGACCCATATTTTTGATGTTCCACACACTTTTTTTACTATAAAAAGAAAAACAACCCAATTTTTAAGTGAATAAATGGTCTCAGACATGTTACCAAAGAAGACACAAAATAGTTAAATAAACACATTAAATGATATCATCTTAGTCATCATAAAAATATGTATTAAAATAAGAATAAGACATAGTTTCATACCTATAAAAGTTTATAATTAAAAAATTAACAATACCAAATGATTATGAGAATGTATAGAGAAATGAGAACTCTGATAATGCTGGTGAGAGTGAAAATGGATAGAATCACTTTAGAGAATTGTTAGATGCTTTTCCTTATTAACTATAGATGGCTACCAATTCTTTCTGATAGATGCCTAATATAGAGAAATAAATGTTTTTAAAAAACCTTTTTTATAATAGAAACAAAAATTAACCTAAATGCTACATACAGGAGAATGTGTATATAGTCTAGGTGATATATTCATGTAATGGGATATTATTCAGCAATAAAAAATAATAGGCTACTGAACACTGTAAAATGTTTTATTCATAAACATAAAATGGCTATGCCAAACAACTTTAATAAATTTTAGACCCATTTACCTAATAAAGAAATGAGAAAATAAAGAATACATACAGTGTTATTTCAGTTACATAAAGTACCCAAATAAGCAAGGTAACCTAAACCATCAGAAATCAGGTAATGTTTCCTTTGTTCGTAGAAGATAACTGAAAAGTGGTACCAGTAATCTTGCTGGATGACATAAATACATCCCATTTTCAGCATTAGTAATTAGGTATATTAGCTTTTTTTTTAAACAAAAAAATACAATTTCAAGATGAAATATAGGAAATTAATATTAGTTAATATATTGCATGTTGTTATCTTAAAAGTAATTCTTCAGACTACAAGATTCAGGCATAAAAAATGATCAAACAATGAAAACATGAACTATTCTTTTTGATGAACTAATACAAATTAATAATATAGCTATCTATCTTACATATACACACATATAAATTATATATATACATATATAAATTATATATATAATCTTTTCCCTCTTTCTTTTCTCTTTTTCCCTATGTCAGTTTTTTTTTCTTTTACTTTTGAGAACTTTCCCTTTCATTTTCACAATATCTATTGTACATTTTGGATCTTATTTACTCTTTCAGGTTTTTTTCACACTAGAGAGACAATATGACATTTACTCTTGTGAGTCTGATTTATTTTACTTATGAGTGTGGTCTGGAGTTGCATTTATTTACCTATGAAAGCCTCAAGTTTATCCTTCTTTATAGCTGAGTAGTACTCCATTGTATAAAAATATCACATCTTCTTCATCCATTCCATGGTCAATGGGTATTTGGGTTGTTTGCAAGATTTAGCTATTACAAATTATGCTGCTATACACATGGGTGCACATTTATTGCTATGGCATGATGTGTTCAGTTCACTGAGAGAGAAAACACAGAAATAACACCTTTCACAATAGCATGCAAAAAAATGAAATACTAGGACTCAGTCTAACAAACAATGTAAAAGATCTATATATTGAAGGGTATAGTACTCACAAAAAAAGTAGATTGAAGAGGATTTCAGAAAATGAAAAGATATCCCTTGCTCTTGGATAGGAAGAAACAACATTATGAAAACGGTCATACTCCCAAAACTGTTACACAGATTTAATGCAATCTTGATCAAAGTATCATTAGCGTACCTCAGAGATCTAGAGAAAACATTGCTAAAATTAACCTGAATCAATAAAAGACCTAGAATAGCAAAGGCAATCATTGGCAACAAAGGCAAGGGACGAGGCATCACAATCCCTGATTGAAATTATATTACAAATCTACTGTGATAAAATAAACATGGTACTGGAAAAAAAAAAAAGACCTGAGGATCATTGAAACAGATTAGAAGATGCAAAAATGACTATGAAAACACTCAGTCACCTTTTCTTTGACAAAGAGGCCAAACATGTTCACTGGAAAAAAGATAGCCTCTTTAATAAGTGGTGCTGGAAAAACTGTCTTTCCAAATGCTGAAGACTAAAACTAGACCCATGTCTATCACCATGCACTAAAGTCAAAATGGATCAAATATCTAAATATTAAAATATAAACACTAAATCTACTGGAAGATAAGGTAGACAGAAATCTTGAAGACATAGGGGTAGGCAATGGGTTCAAGAACAAAACACAAACTGTCCAGGAAGTACTTCAAAGAATCAGCAATTGGGATCTCGTCTTATTAAAAAGTTTTTCCATATCAAAAGGAATCACCAACAGAGTGAAAAGAAAACCCATGAAATGGGAAAATATTTAGCCAATGGTTCTCTTAGATAAAGGACTTATATTTAGAACATATAAAGAATTGAAAAACATCAGGCCCCCTTAATTCAAAGACCCAACGCAAAAATGGGCATCTGAGATGAATGCACAAATATATTTTAAAATGTTCAACATCGTTGATCACCTGAGAAATGCAAATTAAAACAACACTGAGATTCCATCTCACTCCAGAAAGAACAGCTATCATCAAGGAATCAACTAGTAACAAATGTTTGTGGGGCTATGAGGAAAAAAGAGCCCTTTACTCCTGGAACTTTTAGGTTAAAGTTAATTCCATAATTTTATTATACTCTGTGTTGATGACAGTTATAATAGAAGATATGGATAAGGTCTGAAGTGTACATGATTGTCATGATTGTCACAGACAAGGTAAAACAGTGGTCAGCAACTGATTTCTCTCTATGCTGATACCTGGATTGCTTGGGGCTTACAAATACAGAGGTTCATTCCCCAAGAATGGGACAAGGGCACTAGGCCAAAGAATCTGCAAACCACAATAGAAAAATAAAATAAAAAAATAAAAAAGAAACATGAAAAGACAAGGCTGCACAATGCCTACCCAACTTCCAGCTCCCCTAAAGTCACTATAGGGGCCAGTGAGGGAAGAGGAAATAATAAGCTACAAAGAAAAATAACCATAATGAAACAAGCAATGAGTCTAGAGAGGACATTTTTCAGAGCTAAAGAAAGAAATGCAAACATGAGTGCCCAGCACAGAAAAGAAAGTTCCAAGCAGAAATCCAGCAGATGAAAAACATGACTAGAAGTGTGGGTAGTGGAAGCAACTAATACAAGGATGAAATGTCAGATCTAAAGGACAGACCTGTGATCAATGATCAATTAATGAGAGATACCTTAAAAACGACAAGGGCAAATGGACAATGGATCCAGCAACCCTTAAGTGATACAAAGAGGTATAATACAACAGTAATTAGAATTAGCAAAAAAATTAGAAGACAGCACAAGGGGAATAAAAACCCTGCCTACAGAAGAGTAGCAGGAAACTTTCCAGACGTGGAAAAAACTTAATGTACAGATAAATGAATTATATAGAACCCCAAAGAGCAGGACAAGAAAACAATTTCAAAACCAGACTGTTATATCCTACAAAACTATCTCTCAAAACTAATGGACAAATTATACACTTCCATAACAAATAAAAAGCAATTCATGACTACCCAAGCAGCAGTCAAAAAATTCTCAAGGATATCCTAGAAAGAGAGAATTAAGCTCAAAATATCAAAAGATTCAATAAAATGAGTAGATAAGATAGGGACAATGATTAAGTAGAAGGTGAAGAGAGAAAAATAGCAATAGGAAACTAACACAATGACAGATATAAATCAGTAATCATAACTATAAATGCAAATGCACAATTCACCAATCAAAAGACAGATTAGCAGCATGGATCAAGAAACAAAACCCAAAAATATTCTGCATATGATAAATACATTTAAAGCAAAAAGAAATTTATAGGCAAATATTAAAGGATGGAAATCACTATTCCATGCAATAGGAACCTGAAAACAAGCAGTAGCTCTGCTAGTTTTAGACAAAGTATATTTCAAGCCAAAGCTGATTAAAAGAGACAAAGAAGGACATTACAGATTGATTAATGTAACTGTTCAAGAGTATGAGAGAACACAGCCATACCAAACCATGGTGCACCCAACTTCATACTCTAATGGATATAAAAGGTCAGATAGACATCAATACAATGATAGCTGGAGATCGCAACACCCCACTACCACAAACAGACACATCAACTAAACAAAAAAATAAGCAGAGAAATATCAACGTTGAACCAAAGCTTTGAACAAATGTACTTAATAGATATTCACAGAGTGTCCTATCCAACAACAGAATACATTCTTTTTGGCTGTACATGGTACTTTCTCCAAAACAGTCCATAAATAGCAAACAAAGCATGCCTAATAAATGGGGGAAAAAATGAAATCACCATGTATACTATCAGAGTCAATGAAACCAGAAATCGATACCAGAAGAAACTTTGAAAATAATGCACACATATGCAAATTAAACAACACACTCTTGAATAATCAGTGAATCATAGACAAAATTAAGGAAGAAATAAAACAATTCCTAGAATTAAATGCGAGCACAACATACCAGAAATGAGCTGGGACACAATGAAAGAGAAAAGCAAAGATATGGGGAAAATTTATGGTGGTGAATACCCGCATCAGAAAAATAGAATTAGCCCAAATAAGTAAGTGAATGCTGCATCTCAAGGTCTTAGGAAAACAAGAGAAAACTGTAAAAATCAGAGCAGAAGTTAATGAAATAGAAGCTAAAAAACAATACAAGGACTCAATGCATTTAACAGCTGGTTATTTCCAATAATAAATAAAATACACAAATCATTAGCTAATCTTACTGAAAAAGAAAAAAAAGACACTAATTAATGCAATTAGAAATGAAAAAGGTGAAATCACAATAAACACTGTCAAAACCCCCCAAATTATTAACAACTATTTCACACACATATATGTCAAACAATTAAAAAACTTAAACGCAGAGATTCCTAGACATATATGAATTACCAAAACTAAACAGAGAAGACTTAAAAATCTTGAACAATTCAGTAAGAGATAATGAGATGAAATGGGAAAAAAACCAACTAAGAAAATCCCAGGACCTGATGAGTTCACAGCTGCATGCTACGAGACTTCAGGGAAGATCTAATACCGATACCCCGTGCAGTGGATGACAACTGGTGGTCCACTTGGAACACCCAGCTGAACTGAGTAAGCACGGTGCTAGGTGCAGAGGGCACACACAAAGGACGGTCTCCAATAACATAAAAAGAGAATGGGAGGGGAAGGGCTGGTGCCGTTGGTTCTCCTGGAAGAGCTTATCATGCTGGCATCCTGAAATGAACTCAGCTGTTCTCATCATTGGACAAGCTCCAGACCTCACTGTTGCTGAGGACGACAGTGGTGCTTTTCAAGGGAGCTCTGGTCCTTACTTTGAACACCGCTTCCTGGCTCCAGTGCAGATCCCTCAGCCTGCTGGCACAGACCCTGTACCCCACTGGTAAGAGACTTTCTAGCTTCCAGCACTGAACTTTGGGCCTTCTCAGTGCAGATCCATGAAACAGACTTGCATGAGACATTTCTGTGTGTTCTTGGCCTCCATTTGAACTCGTGGAGGACACTGTCATGGGCTCTTGGTCTCTAGCTGGACTTGTACAGGACATTGCTGTGGGATTCAGGCCCTCAGCTGAATTCTTTGGGTCTATAAGTGTGTGGGCAGATTTCCTGCACTCTTTTGTACATGACTCGTTGAGTAACTACTATAAAATAATACTATAAATTATGTGTCCTATATTAAATTACTTACCTTACAAACAATAACACTCCTCAACTTTTTAATGAAACTGCGAGGGAAAGAAATCATTCTCAGAAGCTATCATTATCCTGATTCCAAAACCAGACAAGGATTTGGAATAGATTACACAGCATTGCGGTGGGAATAGTCCCTTAGCGATGTCCTGTACAAGCCCATGCATTTTTCTAATGGCCAGTGATGTTGAACATATTTTCATGTATTTATTGCCCATTTGTGTTTCTTCTTCTGAGAAGGGTTTATTCATGTTGGTTGCCAATTTTATTGGCGGGGTCTAATGTATAAATTGTTTATCTAAACTAAAGCCTCAGTATTGAGGTTTAATTGTTGTGTTGGCACTTTGTAATAAAGTGCCAACCTTGTAATAAAACTACAATGAAATACCATCTTATACCAGAAAGAATGGCTATCATCAACAATTTAATAATAACACATGCTAATAAGGATGGAGGAGACTCCACTACATTGTTGGAAGGAATTTAAACTAGTGCAACCACTATGGAAATCAGTGTGAAGATTCCTCAAAAACACTAAAAATAGCAATTTATTTTGTTGCAGATATCCTTCCCTTTATCCCTTTATCTCAAAAGGGATAAAATGATGATATTACAGAGATACATGCATACTGATGTTTATAGCAGCACAGTTTATAATAGCTAGAACTTGGAAATAGCATATATGTCCATCAACAAATGACTGTATAAGGAAAATGTGTTATTCATACCACATACCACATAGAGAGAGACAAACCTGAGGCGTTCATAAATAAACGGATGCGATTTGAGAACCCGCTGTTTAGTGAAACAAGCCAGATGCACAAGCTCAAGTGCTGCACGGCTCTCTTATGTTTTGAAACACAAATAAAGAATGAAAAATAGGAGAAAAAAATAGGTAGAAACTTAAATACTTCCCCAAACTACAAGTTCTATTATCTTTAAAATATTTCAATATATATGTTAATTGGTTTCATACTACCAATTGGTTTTACACTACCAGTTTATCTTAGTTCATTCAAAAGAAAGATACGTATTACTATCTGTTCATTCCTTTTTTGTAAGAATCTTTTTGGCTCATGTCTTGTACTCAACTTTGAAGATAATGACACACAATGTAATAACTAATATTACTCTCTTATTATTTGATTGTGAAATTTTTTGTATAAAATAAAAAATTATCAAAAACACCCAAGCCCACACTGCCAAGCTAGTGAGATTTTGCCTCAGGAAAAAACAAAAACAACAACAAAATCTGGGCCAGTGTGAAGATACTGAGTTCATCCCACTACTGCAGAAACAAGTACTTTAATATCAATTTCATGGCAGTAAGTCTGCTAAGGAAAAAGACAGAAGACAAACTAACAATGAAAAAGAAGCCATTATAACTGATACCACAGGTATGTAAAGACCCAATCAAAAAACGGGCAACCAGGCATTGAATAACAAACTAGTATGAAAAATTTCATGCCAACAAATTTGATAACATAGAAATGATAATTTCCTAGAAATTTGAATGTGAAAAAATATAAAATCTGAACAGAATATTAACAAGTATGGAGAATCAATCTGGAGTATGAAGAAAAGACTGAATAAACTTTCTAGTCCCTCCAGAGAATTTTAAGAAATCTGTCATCTAAAGCAATAACTGAAGATTGTTAAATAAAAAATACAGTGATAAAGGCATTATAAAAGTGTCTGTGATCACTTCTCGGCCTTTTGGCTAAGATGATGTATAAAAGTGTCTGTGATAATTTAGTAAAATTTCATGTTTTCCAGGGGAAAAAAGAGAATTATAGCCTCTTTCCAAACTATAGTAATGTCACTGGTTTCTGTGCATTTGCTGGAGATAAAGCAAATGGACTGCAGCACACAGGCACCTTCTTTTCCTCATCACTGAATGGGTGGCCTGCACAGAGGAGAGGGCCCACATAGCCCCTGGGCGCAGCCCCGGGATTCGGGGGACGACACCTCCTGTCCAGTCTTCCTACTTCCAGCCTCTCTTCCATAGCCTGCAATGCTTTTACACACTGCCGTCTTCCTGGCGGCGTACATCCTTACATGCAATGCTGCTTTCTCACTGCCAGCCTCAGAGCTGGGGATCACACAGCAATGGCTCAATTTTCCTTTACTGGCTTGAAGGCACATTGTACAGTCCAGCAAAGCCACACAGAAGAGCAGACCTGAAGAAACTTGGTTGTCTGGAGTTTGGAGGGGCGGTTTAAAATCCAATCCAGCCATAGCAACTTCCTAACTTCCAGGCAACAAAAGAGTACACTTGACTGTATAATCACTCAAAATGATGCCAGTCAGAGATAGCCAAGGAACATGAAGTACAGTGGATTTTATTTCCCCGTGCCAGCAAGCCCTCTAAAAATAGGCCATGAAGTTCTGTTGGTACTTTTAAACTGCTTATAAATGTACTCTTTTTTTCTAATCCTAAAAACTTTCTCTTATATTAAAATATGCTAACCTAATTTCTTATTTTTCCTGAACTCAATTCTAAATTTTGATAATAAAGTATCAGAAAAAGAAAAATATCAGTTTCCAAAGGGAAAGCTAATAAAATTTTAAATATCAAACTCCAGTCAAAATTTTTCTCTGCTTAATACATCAAAAAAACTTCTAAATAGTCAAGAGATACAAGTTCTAGCTAGACTTTTCTTGTTTACCTAGTTAGAAAAAAAAAAACAAAAAACATTTTTTTCAGTGCTAGGGATTGAATGCAGGGCCTCCTCACTGAGCTCTGTCCCTAGGACAATTTTCTTATTTTTACTTTTTATTTTGACACACAGTCGTGCAAAGTTGTTATGCTGGCCAGGCAGGCCTCAAACTCGCCATCATCCTTCCTCAGCCTCTCAGAGTGCCAGATGCAGGCACCGCTATGCCTGGCTCCCAGCTAGAAAATACAATAAAAACATGTGCAAAGTTAAATGACAAGTTAAGATACTAAATCTGAAATAAATGGCATACACAAAGGAAAAGTGAAGGGAAATGACTCAAACCGCAAATTTATGCGTATTAGCCTGTAGTATACATACACATAAAATAATGAGTAAACTATTCCAGCACCTCAAGTGTGATGTTCAAATAGCATTTCCCACAAAAGGAACCAAGGCCTTTTGGTAAAATATCAAATTTTAGGTCTGTATACATGAAAGAAGTTTTGTCATTCTTAAAAACAAGAAAACTCTCAAAAGCCACTAGGATTATATCAAAATGATTCAACAGACAACTTGAAGAGGATTCCACTGACTAATGAAGTATGAAATTTGATGATGTTAAAAATAATTGTAATAAACCAGATATGGTAGCACATTCCTGTAATCCTAGCACTTGGGAGGCTGAGGCAGGAGGATTGTTGTAAGTTGGAGAACTGCCTGGGCTGTAAAATGAGCCCAAGGCCAGCCTGAACTGCATAGCAAGACCCTGTCTCAAAAAGCAAAATAATAGAGGGGAAAGAGGAAGATGGCGGACTGGTAGGTAGCAGGAGAGAGACCCTCTCTGAGAGAGACAGCTCAAATGCCAGAATAAAACACCCTGGAGAGTCCCAAACAGAGAGAGAGAGACTCTCACAACCTAGAAAGGAACTAAAGCGCGAAAACCCTCTCGAATATGAGGTCCTGGGGCTACTATTAGTGAAGATAAGATCAGCGAGCACGGCATTATCCTCGAGCCGCCTGAACCCCGCCCGACCTGAACAAGCGATCCGCGCCAAGCGACTGGCTTGAGCCGCCGGAGTGCGGAGCCGAACAGCCCTGTGTGCAGCTCGCCAGGACCGGCTCTGCACACAACCCACCCAGAGGCACCGTGGATTCCCACCGCAAGCGCGCTGAAATCGGAGCTCCGACAGTCCAGCAGTTCTCGGGGATGTGGTGAGTGATGAGAATAAGACCCTACCACGGAAAAGGGGAAACCGACTGGACGACATGTTGGATTTGGGCAGGACAGCCCTAACTCCACAAGGAAGTGGCTTCAGCAGGCTACTCCCCTGGCCGAGCAGATTGGTGGAATCTGCTTAAACTATGCCACGCCCCTGGCAGGGACCCAGTTACTTCCCTGAGATCAGTGCACACTGATGCAGTGAAGGCCTGCAAAGGTTGACTGGCCCAGAAGGGAAGAGGTAGCGTATACTGCCCGTGGGTGAACTCTAATCTCTGATAACCTATTGAAGAGGGCTAAAGCTCCTAGCCTGCGCCCTCTAGAGGAGCCTTAACAAACAAGAAAAGGGTCTGGGCATTACACTGTACACTTGTATGGAAGGAACCAAAAACATGAAGAAAGGGAGAAATAAGAAAACACTCCCAGCCCCCAACCCTGAGAACATCAATCCAGGAGAGGCAAATACAAAAGAGACCGAGGGCAGCAAAAATGCAACATCAAACACAGTGTTAGCGGACATAAAGAAATATCTTCAGGACCTCGTAAGCGGGACCAAAACTGAAATATTAATTCAAATTAAACAAGAGATAAGTAGATTAATAAAAGAAGGTCTGGGCACCTCTCAAGAAGACACAGACAGAAGAATGGAGGAACACAAAAGGAGAGAAAAATTTAATGAAGTATACAGAAAAAAACCTAGAATTCATGAAGCAGATTCAAAGAGATTATCAGGAAACCAAAGTTTCAAGAGAAAGCTGGCAAAACTGCTTGAAAGAAACCAAAGATAGACTATCAAAAATTGAACACAGGCTTGCAACGTGGGGTCATGAAAGGGAAGATCTCTTAAAAATAACAAGGGAGCAAGCAGTAAAGATACAAAGACTGGAAGATGACAAGAGGATCTATAACTTAAGAATAAAGTATGTGAATGAAGAAGCGGGAATCAAA
>PVJX010008051.1:0-67648 GCA_004027295.1 Dolichotis patagonum
CTTTATTCATAATAACCCCTAGCTGGAAACCACCCTTATGCTCTTCACTGGATGAACAATTGGGGCTGGGGATTTAGCTCAGTGGCATAAGTGCCTGCTTTGCAAGCTCGACGTCGTGAGTTTGATCCCTGGTACCACAAAGAAAAAAAAAAAGTCATCCTACACTGGATGAACAATTAAGCAAACTTTAGTACATCCACACTGTGGGACGTTATTTAGCATAGCAGGGAATGAACTATTCACACTGGCCACAGCAAAGATGCATCTCCAGAGATTTATGCTGGGTGAAAAAATGCCAACCCCAAAAGGTTGCATGCTGTATGATTCTATTTTATAATGTACTTGTCAAAATTAAAGAAATATAGAGCTGATGAGCGGTAGCCAGGGCTTGATGAAGGGATGGGTGCAGGATGGAAGTGGATATGCCTACAAAAAGACAACTGGAGGGACCTTTGTGTGAGAGAAATAGTTTGTATCTTGACTGTATCAATGCCAGTAACTACGTGGTAATTTTTTTTTTTTTTTTGAGACAGGGTCTTGCTCTGTTGTCCAGGCCAGCCTTGAACTCACTGTGCAGCCCCAAATAGCTTCAAACTCACAGTGATTTTTCTGCTTCAACCTCTCATGTGCTGGGGTCACAGGTGTGCATCATCATGTCTGGCTTCCAAAATAAAAATTTTAATTAAGAAATGCATCCAAGATTGAGGGTATACCTTAGCTGGTAGAGCATGTTAGCTGGGTTCATTCCTCAGCACTACAGGGAAAAAGCATCAGTTTCCCATGATGTGTATGACCCCTTTATCATTTAGCACTTTTCCTGCCCCTACTTTGCTGAAGGCAAGATTTATCAGTGTAAGGTGAATTTTAATATTTTTTAGGCTTTGTCCTCTTTTATCAGTCCATCAAAGAATTGTCCTAGCAAGATTATTCTAGGGACTTCCAGTCTCTCATCTCCTTAATATTATTATTATTTGTTACTGCTTCTATGGGGCTAATTCACCAGTTTCCATGTTGCCCTAGCAACAAAGACACCTGGTACTGAGAGACACGAGAAACATTGTTTGCTAAGGAGTCTCTGGATTCAGGCCCCACAATTCCTTTCTCCAACGTGAGCAGGTTGGCACCTGTGTCCAGGATTTGGAGCCATTTTATTTTTCCTGATCATTAAGTTCCTCTCTATCTAGCATCTGTCACTTTAGGAATAACCAATTTTTGAGACAGGCAAAACACTTTTGACTCTGGGGCTTAAACCTAGGGAGTGCTAAACTACATCCCCAGCACTTCTCATTTTATTTTGAGACAAGGTCTTACTAAATTATCCAGGTTGACCTTGAAGTTGGTATCCTCCTGTCTCAGCCTCCTGAGCTGCTGAGATCCCAGGCATGTAGCAACATATCCAGCCAGGAGCACACTCTTCAATACAGCATTTACCCAGATACAAATCCTTTCTACTTGTACAGAGCCAATTTGCTTCAGGCCCACAAGAGTGGCTATAGATTCAAGAACAGTGCAATGATGGGATCTTTTTTTAACATTCAATTTCCTGTCTGTTTCTGGGAATAAGAGCTCTCAGGTAGCCACTTTTTTTTTTTCTTTTTTTCTTTTTGTACCGGGAATCTGAACTCACAACTTTACATTTGCCAGGCAGGCACTGTGCCACTATATCTCTGCTCCATCCTCCGCCCTATTTTTTTTTTTTTTGAGATAGGGTCTTGCTGTGTATTCCATGTGGCCCAAGCTGGCCTCAAACTCTCAGGGATTCTCCTACCTCAGCCTCCCAAGTGCTGGGATTCAGATGTGCACCCCCACCCTGGGCTGGTGTGGAAGGAAGAGTTGCTTCTAGCTTTGAATGCTTCCTGTACTAGAATTTCCTCCCCCAACCCAGTAATAAAAGTAGCAACTGGGACAGACAACTGATGGCAAAGTCCTTGAGATTTTTCAATCTCTCTCTTTTTTTTTTTTCTCATGGTACTGGAGATCAAACTCATGACCTCGCGCTTGCCAGGCAGGCGCTTAAGCCACTGAGCTAAATCCCCAGCCCGAGATTTTTCAATCTCAGCATAAGCTATCTGTGCTCTATGGTGGGGTCACCTGGGGGCCTGGGGGAACTGATGTGTTTGGAAACCTTAGTTTAATCACATAAAGAATTGAAAGAAGCTGGGTGTGGTTGTATAAATCTGGATTCTCAACACTCTGGGAGGCTGAGGCAGGAGGACTACAAATTTGAGCCCAGCCTGGGAAAAAGCATTTTAGGGAAACCTTGTCTCAAAATAAAAAATAAAAAGGGCTGGAAGTGTCTAGTTCAGTGCAAAGGTCTTGGGTTCAATCTCGAATAGTGAAACAAACAACACTATCACCAACAAAATTGAGAGAAGGGAACCAACATGTTGTAAGGATCTACTATGTGCTGGACATTTTGTCCTACCTTAATTTACTGAATAAAAACTCCTGGAGCTGGAGATACTCAGTAATACAGTGTTTGCATAGCATGTGAGTGGCTCTGAATTCCACGCTCAGCACCACAAACCAAACAACCCCTCCTCCAAACTCCTGAATGCCCCTAAAGTAAGCCTCTGCACAGAACAACTACACGGAGGAGCAGAGGAGGACCCAGAGAAGGAAACTGACTTGCACAACATCACACAATGACTCAATTCAGCCTAATGTACACCCACGTGTGGCAGACTCCAAAGTCCATGGTATTTGGTTCTGTCACACTGCCTCAGAGGCAGCGTGGTGTAATGACTAACTGGTGAAGAGTGCACTCTGCTATCCAGTGCGTGTGGATGCCCTGTGGCCTTGGGTAAGTTCACGTCCCTGACTCTGTTTCTTTGCTTTCTCACTGAGGATTAAGAATTCTTCCCATGGCCATAGGCCTATTGGAAGGATTGTGGATGATTTTGTGTGGAAGCCGCTCGGGTAGCGCTTGCATGTGGAAATGATGGTTAAATGTCACCTATAACCTGTTTCCAAAAAGTCAGAGTACTCAGTGGTCTCCAGTTTCATTTTAAAGCACTTTATCAACGTTCGTTTTTCCAAAACCATTCACAAGCCTCTGCTATCAATACTCTTGTTTAATTAAAGGTAGAAATCATAATAGTTGCAAATTGATTTTCAGTATCACCATACACTAGTGACTACATCACCTTATCTCATTTGAGTGAACTGAGTGGAAAATCTTGCTCTGGAAAAAAGTACTGAGTCCCTCCTATCAGTAGCGGCTGCTGGAGGGCAAACTGAAACCTCACCCTTCATACTGGCTGTGGTGGCGGCGGCGGCGGCGGCGGCGGCAGCAGCAGCAGCAGCAGGTACGGTAGTTTATCTCCAGCCAGGCCCTGTTGGAGGTGCACTGCTAACTGAGCTCATGGAGCACCGTGAAGGTGGGCCTGCTATTTTCCCCTTTTCTCAGATAAACTGAGCCTTAGAGAGGACAAGTAACTTGCTGTGGAAGCTGTTTTGGCTCAGGCGGGCCTTGGCTTACACAATATCCCCACTCCCCCATCCCTACTGTCCCTCCCCTCAATCGCTATACTGGGGATTGAACCAAGGGGTGCTCCTCCACTGAGTTACATCTCCAGACCTTTTTCTCTCTTTCTTTTAAAATTTATTGATTGATTGATTTTGGTATCACGGATCAAACTCATGACCTCGAGCTTGCCAGGCAGGCGTTTGTGCCATTGAGCTATGCCCATGGCCCCCTTTTCTTTTTTGAGACAGTCTGGCAGGCGGGACTTAAACTTGCCATCCTCTTGCCTCAGTCTCCTTTAATGCTAGGATTACAGGCAAGAGCCATGTTGTCCAGCTGTTTTTTTCCCTTTTTTTCCCATCCCTCCTTCTTTTCCTCATTTTCTTCCTTCTTTCCTTTCGGTTGCTGGTATGTGTGCATGCTCACTATGCACAACAGGGATTGAATTCAGGGTCTCTTGCATGCTATGCACCTGCTCTACCGCTGAGCTACATCTCCAACCCATTTTAACACAGATTTCTGGCGCTGGAGATGCTTGAAGTGAAAAATCCCCCTGTGAACTGCGAGGATGCCTTGTTTTGTAATATACCGAAATAGCTCTAGCTCTCAGCACGCCTCTCTGTCCGTTTCCCCAAATCTTGGTATTTTAGAGCTTGGTATTATATTTCAGAAAGAAACTATGGCTATTAACTGTATTAACTGAGCAACTTCTTCACGCTAGAGATCCGGAACCTTGGGCCCAAAGGTCACAGGTCTGACGGGGCAGGATAGAAATGGAAATTCTATCCTGCTCCGACTTTCAGGCTCATTAAGGGAAAAGAAAGGGAGGAAGTTCACAATCTCCACTTCTTCACCTGCAAAACTGTCAATCACAGGCCACTTTGGATAGGGGTGTGGCGCGGCCCAACGGCGGCCAACTCCCGCTGGGAAGGGGACGGCGGAGGGCAGGGGGAGGGCTAGCGCTGGTCGTCCCTGGAGGCGGCGGTGGCCGGGTGTGAGCGGAGCTGGGGCCAAGCTTTGGACGCCAGAGGCGGGGATTCGAGAATTCCGGGCGGGGCCGACAGTCTAAGCATTTAGATTGGGAGTGGCCGCGGCCCGAGGTGCGGCAAATAGGATAACGGACCCCTGGGCTTCTGGAAGTCGGGGCGGGGTTTTAGGTGGCCAGTTGTGAAGCAGTGGAAGGGGAGCTGGATTTAGGGAACCAGGAGGCTGGCTTTGGGGCTTGGATGGACAGTGGGCGGGGCTTGAGGTATCCTGGGGAAATCTTGGAGGAGCCGGGGATCCTGGCCTTGCAGAGCCAGGCGGACTAGTGGGTGGAGCTCTAGGAAACCCATTTCAGATTCTAAACTGTGGTGGGCGTGGCCCGGAGGCGCCTGTGGGCGTGGCCCGTGACCGGAGAACCCGGTTTGCGCTCGGGTCGACCTTCCTCTGCGGCTCCTTGCAACCCTCGGCGCGACCAGAGAGGGCGCCAGGGAGGAGGAGGCGTGGAAGGCAGGGTGGGAAGCCGGCTGGCCCTCCGGAAGTGGGCGTGGCGTACCGTGACTCTGCCTCCCTGGTTGGGCGCGGTGCGGGGCGGGGGCGGGGCTTGCGCGCGGCGGCAGGGGCGGTGGCGGCTGCCCGCGCCCCTCCCCCGCGCGGCGCTCAGTGCCAGGCGGGAGGCGGCAGCGGTTGGAGGCTTCGCTGAGCCTTGCAGCTCGGACTTCGGCGGCGGCGGCGGCGGTAGCGGTAGCGGCAGCGGCAGCGCTTCAGGCACCTCGGCCCTGGTGAGCGGCGCGCGCCTGGGGCTGGTCCGGAGCGAGCCGGGCGAGCGCCCGGCCCTGTTCTCTCAGCATGTGCGGCCGCCGGCTGACAGGAGCCGGCGGGGCGAGGGACAGGGCGGGGTGAAGGGTGAGGGCTGGGGTGGGCGCGCGGGCGCGGGTCTTGCGCGGTGTGCAGGCGCTTTGGGCCCGGGGTTGCTGCCGGAGGCTCGGATCTCCCGGGAAGAGCTGGTTAAGGCCAGTCGGTCTGGGGAGCGTGGGGCGGGGTCCCCGCGGGTAAGGTTCTACGGGTTGGAATCTTCCTATCCGGGTGGAGAGCAGTGGGCCGTGTGTGGACGCTGCTGCCCCAGGCTTTCAGGGGTCGGGGACCCACCACCGAGTGGGGTGAGGTGCTGGGTGTGGGGAGGGGCGTTTCGAGGCGCGGCTAGAGCCCAGGGTCCGGGGGCGCGGGGCCTGGACACAGGGCTTGGGCCGCCCTAAGGAGCGAGCGGGGTGGGGGGTGGGCTGGGGCCGGCTCGCGTGGGGCTAGGGCGAGCTGGGCCCTGCTTGGGAGGGCGGAGGCGGCCGCCTGGCCTAGTGGTAGCCTGGCTTTGGGTGCGAGTCCTCACCCGGCTCCGAAGATTGAGGTTGGGGCCAGGCAGGGCGGGGCAAGGCTCAAACTAGAGTAATGTGGGTGGGTGAGCTTCGAGAGAGCCTGAGCCGGGCAGAAGAGGGGGGCGGTCTGGGACTGGAGAGGGTTTGGAAGAAGAAGAACCAAGCAGAAACGCTGCAGGGTCTGGGGCATTCGAATGAACCGGATGATTCAGAGAGGTGCTCTCTTAATAGCGGGGCAGCTGGCGAGGGATGCATTGAAAAGGAACGAGGCGCAGGTGGGGCTCCGCAGCGCCGAAATGACTGAGGATGAGATCAGACGTTGAGGGTGGAAATGCAGGAACCAAGCTCTCCCGCCTGTCCCTACAGGCGCACGCACAGCGGCTCCCGGTCTCTCAAGCGATTTGAACGTGTAGGGGAAGTGGCAGGCTTTGGGGAGAGTCCAGAAGAAAGGGGCTTCCTCTTGGAGGGAGGCGCTGGCCCTGCCGGCCTTTTTTGGGAGTGTTCAAAGGGTTTTGATCGCTGGAAAAGGAAATGTAGGCTTTTCTGCATCGTGGTTTAGAATCACATCCTATATTTGGCCTTAATGTAGGCTGCCCTTGTTTTGTGGTGTCTGAAGTGCTTGCTCTACATGTTGCAACGTGGGATTCAGAGTGAGAAGCAAATTGCAAGTTGTTCATTTCCCCTGGGATACAAAGTACAAAGGCTTTCCCCTTCAGGCATTCAAAAGGAATCGAATCATATACTAGGTGGTGCATATATTTACTTTTGGAAATAGTTATTACCGAATATTAGGCCTTCTTGCCACGGCCTTTCTGGCTGGGATTACATTCTAAAACAGTGTACTTATAGGACTCTTAGTCACTCTATATAAATATGCATCTCATTGTCTTTATCAAGCAGAACTCTGTCCTTACACCAGGACCTGCTAGAATAGACAGAAACATAATTAAGTGTAAGCAGTTGCTTTGTATCATCTGTTCAATTGTGAAGGCAAATAGGAACAGTATCTGTATAATTCAAATTCACTTAATGCATTCCCTGTAAAGCTGAAGAAGTGGGTAAACTATTTTGGACTCGATTCTTTACGTTTCAGAAACCTGATTTAAGAAAACTTTTTGGGGCCCAAGGATGTAGCCCAGTGGCACAGCGCCTGCCTGGCAAATGCGAGGTCATGAGTTCGATCCCTGGTACCAAACAAAACAAAACAAAAACAAAGAAAAGTTTTTTGGGGGCTAGGACTTGGAGGTATTTTTTTACAGTTATAATGTTTGGAGAAGAAGCCTAATATTAAGCATTAGATCTGAGAAAGTACACAAATAAATAGAGGGGAAAGTGGAAGAAAATTGAGAATTGTGTTATTAGGCCAGCAAGTACAGTGTCTTGTGATAGATGATAGTCATGTGTACTGAGGATTGAACAAAGATTTGGTGTAAATATGGTCAAGTTACACACCTTTTTGGTAAATCCAGAAAGTGGCTTCTTGTATTTTTGATTATTTGTGGATGGTACATTAAAAACTTACGAATTTTAACTGACACATTTTAACAGACACTATATAGAAATTTTTACCATTATTTGTTACTTTTCAAATTGTGCTAATCAGCATTTATGTGTCGGTCTAGTTTCAAATTCGATTCAGAGTTGATGAATAACATTTTCTAAATACTTCGATTTTTTATTTTGATGCAAGTTTTATGCTTAACACATCTGTCGCTTCTGGGATCCACTCCAACCATGATGAGAGTCACTCTAGTGTCTCTGAGATGGAATGTTCAAAATGATAAATTATCACTTCTTAGCTATATAAATGGGAATGTGGAAGATGATTTATGATGACAGAATATTCCTTAATATTTTTATTTGTCACAAACTTACCTTAAAAACAGATATTAATTGTGCTATTTTTCCTTTGGATTCTTTTTCAGGGCCACAGTCATAATAAATATGGATGCCACTTTTATATTCAGGGTACAAATCAACATGATAAAATGTCTTAGACATATTTTCCATTTAATGAGTTCCCTGTGTTAGTCTATCCTGGAGTCATAAAAACTTTTCTGGTACTTGGTGAGTGTATCTTTTTAACTGTAAGCTGCCTTTTCTGTATTAAAACATGGAATTCTTCATGAATATTTCACTATGACCTAGTACCTAGAATGTTAAGTAATAGAATCTCTCTGGATTTTCACTGCCCTAGTTCAGATCATTTAAAGTGAATGAAAAAGATTCTATTGTATATTCCTTTCTTAGCATTCACTTTGTATTTCCATAATGTGTAATGAAATCTTATTTTGTTTTATAGCAATTTGTTGGGGTATAATTCATGTGCCGTACAATTCACTCATTTATTTTTGTTTTTTTGTGGTGCTGAGGATTGAACCCAGGGCTTTGCTGTGAACTACATCCCTAGCCTTCTGAGACAGTCTTGCCAAGTTGTCCATGTTAGGCTCAAACTTCTGATACATGTGCCTCAGCCTCCTAGAGTGCTGGGATTACAGGTGTGTGTCACCATGTCCTACACTCGCTCACTAAAGTGTACAGTACAGAGGTTTTAGTATATTCATGGAGTTATGCAGCTATTAGTCACCATAATCAATTTTAGAACGCTTCATCACCCCAAGAAAGAAATGCTATTTCCGTTGTTAGCAATCTTCTGCCTCTGTTCTCCCTTCTCAGTTCTAGCATCCAGTAATCTGCCTTCTCAGATTTGCCTGTTACGGACACATTTTGTAAATAAAATCATGCAATATGTGATTTTTTTTTTTTTTTTTTGGTACCAGGGATCGAACTCACGACCTTGTGCTAGCCAGGCAGGCTTTTTTTTTTTTGGTACCGGGGATTGAACTCACAACCTCGCGCTTGCCAGGCAGGCGCTTGATCTTTTTTTGTCTAGTGTCTTTTGTTTATATTGTTCTCAAGGTTTGTGTATGTGCTAAAATGTACTTCATTATATTTATGATTGAGTAACCACCCCCTGTGTGGGTATATCCCTGTTTTGATTATTCATTCATCAGTTGAAGGACATTTTGGGTGTTTTCCATTTTTGGCTCCTATGAATAATGCTGCTGTGAACATTTGTGTAAAGTGCGTGAACACATGTTTTTGTTTTTCTTGAGAATTTACTAAGAGTGGAATTGCTGGGTCATACGGTAACTCAGTGTTTTACCATGGAGGAACTACCAGACTTTTCCATAGCAAATGTTATGTTTTAGATTTTTACCCACAATGTATGAAGGTTCCCATTTCTCCACATTTTCACCAGCACTTGTTCTCTTTTGAGTCTAGGTCACTTAGTATGAAGTGATAGCCATTGTTGTTTTGACATGTTTTCTTGATGGTTAGTGCTAACATTATTTCATATGATTGGTGGGCATTTGTACGCCTTCTTTGAAGAAATGTCTTTTCAGATGCTGTGCTTATTATTTAATGGATTGTATTTTTATTGCTGAGTCATTTATGTACTCTGTATACCAGTACTTTTTGAGATTCATGATTTATAAAATAAAAGCCAAATATGAAAAGGTTAGGGAAAGATTTGAATTAATTTAAGATGTGCTGTAGATTGAAAAGGATTCATTAGTTAATTGCCTTTCCAATTCCTCTGGCCTTCCTGTTGCCCGCAGAATAAAGTTCAGTCTTCTTACTTCGATAGTGGATCAAGGTGGTTTCTGCTATCAGCCAACTATGCCTTTTACTATGTCTCTTCCTGTGTCTTCATCTCCGAGCCACTCCTTAAACCATGTCAGCTTTCAAATCTTGTGATGCATTTATTAGTATTCCCTCCTCTTGCCCTTTGGGATCCAGGTCATAAGGTTTTCCTCCTTGAAAACTTCCTTATCCCCACAGGCAGACATTGTTCCTGCCTGCCCTCAGGAAACTTCTATTCATCACTACTGCTTGCTGCAAGGAACTGGACCTGGAGGAAAGCTGACTTCTCTTTTTTTTTTAATCGGTACCAGGGATCGAACCTTATGCTGCTGAGCTAAATCCCCAGCCCCGAAAGCTGACTTCCCAAAGAAGGGAAAGTGCTAGAGAGATTCACTTGGAAGGCAGAGTCTGTTGTTCACAGTTTGGTCACCTATGCCTACTGGATATTTGCTGAGCAAATGATTATTTATTCAAGTTAACTGGGAAGATCCTCAGGTCAATGGATTCTTTTCCTTCTTTCCTTCCCATCCCATCCCATCTCTCCCCCGCCCCACCATCTGTTCATGAAAACACTAAATTTGGACAAGAATAGTGCAAGTCCAGTACTGGAATTATACACATTCTAATAAGTATAGTAAAATCACTTAGTATTAGCAGAATTTGATCGTTGCTTCATGGTGTGATTATTCTGTCTTTGGGTAAGGAAGACAGAGTCTGGCCATGGGGTATTTCGTTTGGTAAGAACCTTTCTTGCTCCATAGTCTCCTTTAGCTGCCAACAGCTGCTGAGGTCTTCAACCCGGATGCACAAGACTGAAGCCTTTGGGCTGTTTTTCCGCTCTTGACATTGAAAGGGCACCTGACAGAATTCACAGGCACCTCCTCCTTATGACAAATGTTTAATCATTTGCCTACTTCACATGAAAATACTTGAATTCCTTTTTATAATGGTCAAGCATTCTTTTCTAGTTAAAGATTCTAATTCCTTTCATTCTTAGGAACTTAAAGAATTGAGACTAATTTACTAGTGTACAAACTCACTTGTTGGCCTGTGGTAAGGAACACATATGAACTTGAACTGTCATCCCCATTAAACAGATTTATTAGGAGACCAGTTACTCTATAAGCTAGATGCTGAATTAATGTCATGGTTAATAGTACCTTTAGCGTAACATTGTCATGCTAGTTTTTCATGGCAAGCAAGAGAGAGACTAAAACTAGCAAGGGATGGCCACAGCTCTTAGGGGTGATATTTAATAAGATACATACTGCCTGTTTTAGAAGTAGAATAACCATCCTTTTGTTGCTCTCATCTCTGCAACTGCTGGTTGTAGTAGTATTTATTACAGGAGAAGGTAAGTTAGAAGTCTTTTTTTTAATCCCTGAGGCTGCCAGTTTAATCTTCTTATTATGTAGTATAGAGATAGCTTGAATGCACTGGGCTGAACTACACTGTCACTTGTGGCTAGTGGTGTGACTCGTGGGGTCCTCTGAGAGTCAGTGATTGAGAGCTCTGGTGAGCTATTGTTTGGAAGGTTTCAACTTGGGACTCAGTTGTGTTCTAAAGACTTAAGTTATTTGGTACTCAGATGGTATTTTTTGTATAGATAAGGCATTATTAGTGGTGTGTAAGTTTCTAGCCTAGATTGAAAGAATCTGTTCAGCATAGTTTTAAAAACTGTTAATGGTGCCGGTAGAATTTTGGATCTTGGGAGGTGAGAATCATGTGAAAGAAAAGGAACCACATTTTAACCCCCAAAGGCCTCTCTGCGGGCTTCTTGGCACCTGGAGTTCTGCTATAGCAGTCCTCCAGATCTTCACGAATCCTCGGAGTTCTTTACCTTCTTTCATCTCTATTACTTTGATCCTCCTATTCTCTTGTTCACTGACCTTTTCTTTTTCCACTGACCGGACCTTTTAATAGCAGTAGCCAATCAAATGGCTCCAATGCATTTCTAATAGTTACTACTAGACTATCATTTTATTCAGTATCAGGATGACTGGGTTTTATATTGTCTTACGCATATCTTTTCACCCTTTTAGAAGTACGGTATTGATTTTTTTAAAGGGAGATTCCTAAGTGATTCACATTATTTCAGAAATTTTTACAATCAGTGTAACAAGTATCAAGGGGAAAGTTGAACGAAGGCATGTGGGATTAGACTGTGCCACGCGAGGCACACACGAGGTTAGATGTAATACCTGGAGTCAGGAAAGAGCTCTACATGCCCTTGGCAGGTTCTTTGGGTTACCTGTAAAAGAGTGAATATACTAGAGGTTTTTTCAAAATAGTCTTGATCCCACATATGTGTGTAGTATTGGAGATTAGACTGAGGAGTTCTTGCATGTTAGGCTGCCCCTCCACTGGACTAATCCTGGCACTTCTTGTTTATTTTGAGGTAGGATCTCACTAGTTTGCCCAGATTGGCCTTGAACTTCCTATCTTCCTGCCTCAACCTCCCAGCAGCAGGGCTTACAGATGTGAATTACCACACCTGGCTGATTTTCTGCTTGTTTTGTTATTTTCTTTCCTCATTTGGGAATCCATGATAAAGGTAAAGTGACTTGGTTTCTGTGATCTTTGAGAAGTAGATCAAGGCAGGGTAAGTTGTAAGTTGTAACAGTTTACAGTTATAGCCAAGGCCTGATTTCTTTCTACCTTTCTTTACAAATGCTGACCAAAAAGCCACTTATTTTGTCTAACAATGGAAAATAGCTCACCTCTTCTTTTTGTTACTGCCTTTATGAAGGACTTGAACTACCAGATAGCCATGAACTCTTCTAACTTTAACCTTTTAGGATGCGCAGTGTAATAAGCATTGATTGGGTTTGATTTTTTTTTTTTTGGTCTAATTAAAAACTTATTTACATAGTTTGTTATGACAGCCTTAAAGTTTTGGTTTACTTTAAAAATGTATAGAAGTTTAAAAATTAACAGATGAAACTTAAGCTTTTCATTCTCATGTGTGTTAATTTTTGATGCTGAAGTGTGGTATGGACAGTTGTTGGAGAGTCAGTGTCTTCGGGATGCTGAGAAAAAGCCCTGCCTGCGGGTCTGAGTAATGGTACTGGATTGACTCAGAACAGGAGTAACTGGGGAGGGGCAGTGAAAGGTGTGGGAGGCTGGGCCCATTGTGAACAGTTACGAGAGTGTAATACATATTTGTGCAATATTTTTGAAAAAATGTAAGTATTATTTGGATATGGAGTTAGAAAGATGGAAATGTTGATTTGTGGATGTTACTAGTGTAACTAGTGATCTCTGTACCAGTGCTGAGTACTTTTTGTTGTTGTTGTTGTTGTTGTTGTTGTTGTTACTGTCTTTTTCAGACAAAGTCTTGCTATGCAGTTCAGGCTGGCCTTGAGCTCACTTTGTAGTCCAGAGTAGTCTCAAACCGGCAAAGATGTGTGCCACTATGCCCAGCTCCAGTACTGATTTCTTTATGGGTTAAATGAATAGCAATTAAATGAAATAAATGAATTATTTTTCAGTTTGTGAATGTAAACTCCAGTACTGCTATATTTTGCATTTCTTAAAAGCAAAGGATGTTTTTTATTTTTGTTTGTTTTTGTGGCTCTATTTCCCAGCATACTGTCTGTGGCACAGTTGATGCTCAATAAATCTTAGTTGAATTTCACTTTGCATGCTATTCTTAGGGAATCCTGTCAGTGTTCTTGTTTTTCTAAGTAAAAGGAATAAAGAAATTTTCTACATGCATGTAATACCAGCTACTTGGGAGGCTAAGGCAGGACTTCAAGTTATAAGCTAACTTACAAGGTATGGGCACTGTGAGACCCTGTCTTAAAATAAAAATTAAGAATGGGTGGGGCATGCAGGTCAGTAACAGCAGTTGCCTAGCAGGCACAAGCTCCAGCACTGGGGATGGGGGTGGGGTGCGTGGGATGGATGGATTCAGCTGGGTGCATTCTTTTACTGTGTTACTTCATGATTAGCTAACCTCCTGTCATTGTAATACATATGCTAGCAAGGTATGTGTGTATATAAAGGCATACATACGCATTTATTTACCTTTGCAGTGCTGAGGATCAAACCAAGAGTACTTCTATTTATTGAAACATGTTTTATTTGTAAAGCAAATTTTAGAGTTTTGGCTAGAGCATAAATTCTTTTCTTAAAACTTACTAAAATGATGGTTTAATAATAATTGTAGGGGATGTAGTTTTCTAAAATATATGCAGCATCATACTCTAGCTAAAAGCATAACTTCTGTTAGCTGATGATTCTTTTTGGAGCTTTACTGTAAATTAGCTGGCTTCTTGAGTAAGGTAAAAATATTGGTAGCTTGGGCTTACAGCTTCATTTTGTAGTTATGGTTAACAAGTTTGAAAAGAATAGTGATGTAACTTCCTAGTGGGAGCTTGTTTTTAGCTGAAAATCTTTATCAAGATAGATACGGGGAAGAATCCAATACTCTGTATGAAGATGAAGATTTAGAGTTCAGGTAGCTGTTGAAAAACCTGTTTCCCGTTTCCGTTTTGTTTTGTTTTATTTATTTTTTGAGACAGATGCAGGCTGGCTTGCTTTGAACTCACTTTGTAGCCCAGACTGGCCTCAAATTAGTGGTGATCCTCCTGCCTCAGCCTCCTGAGCACTGGCATTACAAGTGTGTGCCACCATGCCTGGCTAGGTTTTTATTTATATCATATCTGTGATGCCATAAATGGTAACAAAAATGAATTGTTTTATACTTTTTTGTGTTTGTATGGTTATGTTTGGTATTTCTGGCAGATTTAAAAATTTTCTGCAAACCATAGATGATGATGTTTAAAACAGTATTAGAGATGGGAAGCCTCTCATCTTTCTGCTGGTCTTCTTAAAATCATTTTCCTGCAGCTGAGGATGTAGTTCAGTGGTGGAGTGCTTGCACAGCACGGGCCACTCCCTGGGCTCAATCCCCAGTACCCTGAGAGGGAAGGCGGACATTTTTCCTACTTTCGTGTCTCTTCAATTAACTGTTACGCAGTAGCTAACAGAATTAAAGATTATGACTTTCTGTTGGAAAGAGGGGCCTTTCGGGGGTGTGCCCCCAGTAACCTCACTTCTTTTGACTAGACCCCGTCTCCTAACAGTCACTCCGCCTCCCAGCAGCACTACAGGCTGGCAGCCACGCTCTTGAAGAATGGCCTTGCGGGGAGAGGGGGGCATTTCAGGTCCAATCTAAACTTTAACAGTTCCATGAAAGGATTCTGTACTGATTCTTAGGCTTTCGGTTATGATAGAACCCTAGAAAATGTTTGTTTCTGTTTTCCTTTTTCATAATTGAAAAAAAAAACAATACCCAAAGGACCACAATGATTTAGGTGGATAATTGGCTGTGTTAAGATAAACTCGTATCTTACACCTAAGCTAGAATTTTCCCTCTCTCGTAATACTCCTTTGTAGCAGTGTCAGGAATATATGTTCATTAAATTCATTTAATCCCTACTTGCCCAGGATGCGAAGTATTAAAAAAAAAAAAAAAGACCAAGTTCTTCAATAGAAAAGGTGATATTTTGTTTTTTGGCATTCCTGATTTTGCCTATGACTGCCTGTATGGAGTTCTTCATAAAAATGACTTTTTATTTTAAGAGAGCTGGGAATCCAGTAATTTCATTCCCTGGTGTGAGAAGATTGCCAAAGAATTACATATTAGCATTTTATTCCAAGAGAAACCCCATCTGACTAAGTAGTGGAAAACAGACTTAGCAAGTTTGTACAGTCATACATGTTTTTTTTTAATCTGTTGTTGATAAGAAAAGTAGGTCATCAGTATGCAAGAGTATTTCGAAACACATGGATTAATTTTTTTTAAACTGTTTTATTTATTTATTTATTGGTACCAGGGATTGAACTCATGACCTTGGGCTTGCCAGAAAGGCACTTATGCCACTGAGCTAAATCCCCAGCCCCTACATGGATTAATTTTTAAGTGAGATTGCTGAGCCATTCATGTCTGTAAGATTTCTGCAGTTGATTTGGAAACTCTTGGGATTAATTTAGCTCTTCGATCTTTGAAGAGAGACATAGAACCCAGTGTGTCAGTCTAGTCTCCATGGTGCCCGTTAGGGAGATTTTTTTGGTGGCATGGTGTTTTCTCTGGGGCAGGGAACGCCTGCTGCTGTCTTTAAGGTTGAGATTCTTCTGCAGTCCTTCAAAGCTCCTGGGATGGGCAGAGAGGTAGTCATGTTTTTAAAAAATGCCAGTGATAAGGAGAAGAGTGGGAGGTGTGAGGGATTATAAGCTTGTCCATTCTTGCACATTGTGTCTGTAATAAAAATAGATATTTCTGGCCATAAGTGATAGAGATGTCTCCTAAAGCCTTACAATCTCATGTTTTAATAATTGCAGCATTCTTTTATTTTAGGTGAGTACATGCCTTAATATGCCATCATTTTGTCATAAAGGGTCTCTTTAAATACAACACAGCTCGAAGAGCTAAATTAATCCCAGGAGTTTTCAAATCAACTGCAAGAGACAAAAGAGCAATTTTAGGATATTTAACATTTGTCAGGAATTTTCTTTTTCTTTTTTTTTGGTGCTGGGGCTTGAACTCACAACCTCATGCTTACCAGGCAAATGCTTCTGCTTCTGAACTAAATCCCCAGTTTCTTAACTTATTTTTAATTATTATTATTACTTTTTTTTTTTTTTTGCGGTACTGGGCCTTGAACCTAGGACCTTTGCTACACCCCAACCCTTTTTAAATGGTTATACTTTATTTTGAGATAGGGTCTTGCAGTACCCCAGGCTGACCTTGAATTCATGTGTAGCCCAGGTTGGCCTGGAACTCATGATCATCTGCCTCTACCTCTTGAGTCGCGGGGTCACCACTCCACCCACCACTCCACCTGGCTTTCTGGGATTGCCGTGTTGCAGTTTTGCTGTTCGTATCATTGAGCTTACCTCATTTCTTGTCACACATGACTATTACCAGTCATTTTTATAGCTTCAAATTGTAAATTACCAGTGTATGTTTGTTTTATATTAAATAATTCTCAATTTCTCTTTGTAAGAAGCTCCTAAAATGAATATAGATTGTAATATGTAAGATGTTTTCTTAGAAAACTGTGAGAAATATAAAACTGTTTCATTTTAGCTTACCTTTTAGAAGCTGTCCTTGATACCTATATTTCTCTTTTTAGGGGGGAGGGGCCTTTTTGAGCCAGGGTCTCACCATGCAGTTCAGGCTGGTCTTGAGCTCACTTTGTAGCCCATGCTGGTCTCGTGCTCTCAGCCATCCTCCTGCATCAGCATCCCAAGTGCTAGGATTACAGGCGTGTGCCACCACTCCCGGCTAGATACATATATTTCTGACCTTTCTTACTTTCTCTCTTTTCCTTCCTTCCTTCCTTCCTTCCTTCCTTCCTTCCTTCCTTCCTTCCTTCCTTCCTTCCTTCCTTCCTTCCTTCCTTGTTCTCTCAGACATTGAACATATCCCCTGGTTGAAGGCTTACAGATTTCTAGTCAGAAGCAGAGATTTGCTTCTTTGGATGTATCTCTGTTGTTTGTCTCAGTATAGTTAATGCTCATATCCAGTTTCTGTATTTTGATTCATATTTGTAAAGTGTAGGCAAATTACAATTTCCTGTGAAAAATCACACACAGCGGCTAAGTGTAACTGTTGATTGTAGGCTATACCGCCATGAGAGAGCGCTAAGTACGCTTGTTGATTGACTTGCAAAAGCTGAGTTCCATGTATGATGTGCAGTTTAGCATTGAAAAAGTATTAAAATTCTGTAGTAAGAGTTGCACAGTCCTTTACTTTGTAGTTCCAGGCTATTGTGTCTTCCTCAGAAGTTCTTTCTCCTGTGGGCCAGTCACATGAGGTCTCTGTGCTGAAGAATGAGGAGCCTGGAGTGGATGAGCTCGGTACACCTCTCCATGCCAGGCCTGTGTGAGGCCTGGAGACCTGCTGTTTCTTCGTGGACCTTATTTGCATTTTCTTGAGTCTGTAACTAGAAACACTGTAAAATTGAATTATATTGGGTTATTGAAATAGTGCAGTATAATGAATATGCCACTTTCTTAGCGTTTTATCTAGTACCTGGTTGAATAAGGGGATGAAACTACTTGGAAGACTTAAATGAGTGAATTTTCCTACCACATTCTTCCTATTGTTAGTATCATGATAAACTGAACCAGTATTTAGACAGTTTCGTACTTGCAGTCAGTCACTGTAAATGGTCAGCGGTTTTTGTAGAAAGAAGATTTGCCCCTCATGAGTTCATGTTATCAGGCATAGCTGCAGTGTATGAGGAGGTCTGTTGTGTACCTGACTTTTTGCTGTGTTTTATAGCAGATATTATTGTATGTGGTCTTTCTTCTTCTTCTTTTTTTTGTACCGGGGATCGAACTCACGACCTCACACTTGCCAGGCAGGCACTTAAGCCACTGAGCTAAATCCCCGGCCCTGGTCTTTCTTCTTTTTAAAATAGCTTTTATTAAAGTAGATAAGAAACCATATTTTTTCTTGGAATGTCTATGTATGAGTCTGCTAGCTAAAAATTTGTGATTTGTTAAGGAGATGCTTTGTCATTGGTGGATTTAAATTTGAAAAATTCAGCTTATCTTATGTCCAGAAATGATGAATGTAGCACTTTTGTATTAGAGTAACTCCCATACTTGCTTTGGGTGTCTGTTTTTGGGAATTTGTTTTCTGTGTAGGTTTACATATTACTACATTTCCAGCTTTGTAAAATGACTTTTTGACTGTTGGCGTTATCATTTAAATAACTGAGGTGAGGACATTTGTCTTCTCATCTGTTATCCTGCTTGCTTTCTATTTCATTCTCTTCTGCTTTAAAAGGAGCCCGCCTTAAAAGTAGCATCTTAGAGGGAACATTTGGACATTTCAAAGGCTTTCTGTAGTTGTTGCTGGTGGAGGAAACATTGTAAGTCTACTGAACATGGAGTAATTGATACTCTGGGATGGTCTCAGCACATGTGCAAAGCAGGATTTTGCCGTAGTAGGGGTTTTCCTGTATGTGGTCCTAGCAGGATGTGTTTCCTTTCATATGAACCATAGAAACACATCTGTTGGAATCTTTAAACAGATAACTTCTCAATAAACAGGAAAATGTCAAAATTGTGGTCATTTTTTGAGATTGATGGAAGTAGAGGAAATATAGTAACATTTACTCAGGTGTTTTGAGAATGTTTTATTTGTTGCCATTACACTAATAAACACTGTATTACCTATATTTTTTTCTTCTAATTTTCTTGTATGACTCATGAAATACAATTTCTCTGTGTGACTTGGCAGTACTGTAAGAAGCATGCCTTTACACTCTCCTAAAGGGTGATAATTATCAACTGACTATAAGATGAAAATTTTAAAAGTGATTTTAGCAAATTCTTTCTTTTTTTTTTTTTTGGTACCGGGGATCGAACTCACGACCTTTCGCTTGCCAGGCAGGCGCTTAAGCCACTGAGCTAAATCCCCAGCCCAGCAAATTCTTTCTTTCTTTCTTTTTTTTTTTTTGGTACTGGGGATCAACCTCACAACCTCAGGCTTGCTAGGCAGGCGCTTATGCCACTGGGCTAAATCCCCGGCCCAGCAAATTATTTCTGACACATCAACTAAGTCCTTAACTCACAGTTAGATTTTAGTTTTTATTTTATTCATTGTCTTAAAATTTTTTATTAGTACATTTGTGATACATAATAAATATATTTGAGAGGAATTAATATATATATATTATATAGTATATTTATAATATATATTATATATATATGATTTTTTTCCTTTTCCCCTCTCCTCCTTCCTATCTTTCCCCATGAGATTCCCTTCTCATATTCACAGAGTCTTATCTCTCTGTTTCCTATCATCTATCTTTTATTTTGCTCTTTAAATTATTTATACTTTGAGTTTCTCATATAAGAGAAACCATGTTGATACTTAACCTTTTTTTTGGACACAGGATCTCGCTTTGTAGTACAGGCTGATCTCACTATGCCCTCAAACTCATAATGATCCTCCTGCCTCAGCCTCCTGAGTGCTGGAATTACAGATGGGCATCACCATGCCAACCTTGTGATAGTTAAGCTTTGTGTCTGATTTATTTCATTTAACATTATGGTCTCAAGGTGCATGCATTTATCTACAAATGCCTCAAGTTTGTCTTTCTTTGGCTGAGAAGTATTCCACTATGTATATATGTTACATTTTCTTTTCCACTCATTTGTTGATGGATGCGTAGGCAGCTTCCAAGATGTTGCTATTATGAATTGTGCTGCTATAAACAGTGGTATATGTGTATCAGTGTAATATGTTGTCTATTTCAGGAAGACACAAGTATAGCTGGGTCAAATAAATGTTCTGTTTGTAGTTTTTTTTGGAATCTCCATATTGATACCCATAGTGGTTATACTAGTTTACAGTCCCACTGATCGTAGAGAAGTGCCCCCTGCCCCCAGCTCCAAAGCCTGACCAGCAGCTATTGTTTTTTGAGTTCTTGATGATACTTGTTCTTTCTGAAGATAGAATCTCAGTTTTTGTATATCTCTAATGACCAAAAATGCTAAACGTTGTTTTGTGTACCTGGTGGCCATTGGTAGATACTTCTTTTGAGAAGTGTCTGTTCAATTGCTCATTTTTTTTTGATTGAACCTTATATTTGGGGAGGATTTTTTTTTTTAGGTCTTTTTTTTTTTTGGTACGGGGGATCGAACCCCACAACCTTGTGCTTGCGCTGCTGAGCAAAATCCTGGCCCCTATTAGTTCTTCATCAATCTTTATATAGATATTAGTTCTCTGTCTGAGGAATAGCTACAAAATCTTTTCCCATTCCAACAGAGTTGTTCACTCTGTTGTCCTTTGCTGTGCAGAAGCTTTTTAATTTGATGTAATGCCATTGTTGATTGTCCATGTATTTCTTGTGTGCTTGGTGGTCTGTTCAGAAAGTCCTTGTCTGTACCTATCTCTTCAAGAGTTTTTCCTAATTTATCTTCCAGTAGATTCAGTGTTTCTGTTTTTATATCTAGGTCTTTGATCCATTTTGATTTGATTTTAGTACAGGGTGAGAGATGGGTCTAGATTGATAACCAGTTTTCTCACCACTGTTTGTTAAAAAGGGTATCTTTTCTTCAGGGTATGTTTTGGGCTCCTCTTGTCAAAGATCAGGTGGCTGAAGGTGTATGGCTCTGTTTCTGAATCCTCAGTTCTGTTCCATGGATAAATATGTATGTTTTTGTGCCAGTATCATGCTGGTTTTGTGTGTGTGTGTGTGTGGCTTTGTTACATTACTTGAAACTTGAAATCCAAGATAGTGATGCTTCTGCTTTGCTCTTATTCAGTTTTTTTTTTTTTTTTTTGTAATTCTGGGTCTGTTTTGATTCCATATAAATTTTATGATTGATTTTTTTTTTCTAGTTCTGTGAAGGATGCTGTTCATATTTTGATTAGGGTTGCATTAAATCTATATATCAAATTTGGTAATATGGTTAGTTTGTTAGTGGGGTTTTTTTTTTTTTTTTGGTTAATACCTGGGTATTTAATTTTTTTAAAAAGCTACTGTGAATGGTGGTGTTCTTCTGATTTGTTTCTCACTGTGTTCATTGTTGGTGTATTGGAACACTGTTGATTTGTGTCTTGATTTTGTATCCTGCTACTTTGCTGAATTTACTAGTCTTTTGATAGAACTTTTAGGTCTTCTATATACAGAATCTTGTCATCTGCCAATAAAGGTATGTGTCTATATGTTTACCCTTTTCTTTCTTCTGCCTGATTGCTCTGGTTAATGCTTTGAGTACTGTTTTGAACAGGAGTGGTGAGAATGAACATTCTTTTAAAAATTTTTTTTAAATTTTTTAGAGAATGAACATTCTTGTCCTTTCCTTGATTTTATTTATTTTTTATTTTTAAAGAGTAAAATTAAACATAACAAAATAGATCATAAGATAACAATGTAAGAGACAGATTTCAAAGCAAGACAACTGGAGATCTTCACTGTCTATCATATTGCCTCTTGTTTTCTTCCAAATAGTTGTCCATATCTTCACACACAGTGAATTCATACAAAACAAAATAGTATAGAACTGATCAGGACAGGATGATCTCTTCTTGATTTTAGAGGAAAAGTTTTGAGATTTTTCTTCATTTAGTATGGTATTGTCATAAATGACTTTTCTCAATTTGAGATAAGGTTCTTTTATACCTAATTTTAAAAAAAATCTTGTCTTTTTTTTTTTTTTTTTGTACTGGGGATTGAACTGATAACCTCATGCTTGCCAGGCAGGTGCTTAAGCCGCTGAGCTAAATCCCCAGCCTTAAATCTTTTTTGAGGCAAGGTTTTATTACACTCATTATATGGTTCAGGCTGGCCTCAAATTTATGATGATCCTGCCTCAGGAGTGCTGGGATTACAACAAGCATGCACCACCACATCCAGCTTTTCTATATCTGTTTTTGTCAGTTTTTTTTTTTTTTTATTGTGAATTGGATTTTATCAAAGGCTTTTCTTGTGCTTGTTGAGATGATCTTGTGATTTTCGTCTTTGCTTCTGTTTATGTGATGTATTGTATTACTGATTTTTATGTGGTGAACCATCCTTGTGTCCCTGGAATGGAATCAATTTGGTAATGATGTGTGTGATCTTTGAATTTTTAAAATTTTTAACAGAAAATAAATAAGGGTTTTTATTTGCTATACATTTCACTCTTCCTGTGCTACGTTGCTTTGGGTGTCTGTTCCTCTGGGACTGACCCCCTCAAATATGACCTTGGGTAATGGACAAATGGTAGCCCCGCAGTACTACAGCTCTGGAAGGGCACAGGAGCTGTCAATGCCAAGATTGAAACAAGGTGCTCAGATATGTACTGCCTGCCACTTCACTCCTGCAGTGTTGCTGATTTGGCAGTGACCTGCCCGGCTGTCAAACACAAAGAAGGGGTAGTTGCCTTGTTTTGAGGGTTTGAAGTGTGACAGCATAGTTCTGGCATGTCAGGTGGCAGGGGAGAATGCTCAGGCAGAAGAGTGTCTAAGATTCTGTCTGTCACATACATGCCCCATAGCATTGTGATAGAGGGTTTGTTTAATCCACACCAGAGTAGGGAACCTCTGCTTTAATTTTTGTAGTCTAAGAATACACACAGGTTTTCCAGTTCTTCCTCGTGTGAGCTCAGACACTTTAAAAAAACATTTTCTTAGTTGGCTACTGACAGTCCAGCCTCTCACACTAGAGCACTAATCAAATCTAGAGCTGTCTCCTTCCAAAAGAAAAACAAACAAAACAACAACAACAAAAAAAAAAGAAAAGAAAAGAAAGCATCATAGCCCAGAGTCTCCTTGAGTGGGCAAAATTCATAGTGGGCAAAATTCATAGCAATCAGGCACAAGCTCATGAAATGTGCGTGCAGGGAACATGACATAAAGGCTGCCCAGAAGGGACTGCTTGGTTTCCTCCTCCTGTAACTGGGGTAATCACACAAGTGTCTAGACTCATTCTCCTTCCATTCCTAGAGCAAAGCAGTATATTTGAGAACTTCTCACTCATTGTCATTGTACTCCTCACTCCTCACTGGAGAAAAAAGTTTGCTCCATAACTCCTGATTGAAAACTAACATTAAGAGGGACCCTAAAAACAAATCGGGTGGTTAGCGTAGTAATGGGGATCTTAGCAGTATAAGCTGGATCTATTTGGAAGCATCTCAGGGTGAGACATCTTTGTTAGTTGAAGCTAGTGCAAATGATTTAGTATTCTTCATCAGAAGGAAGGCCTTCAGTTTCTTTTTTGTCTCCTCCAGTTGCCGTATAGCTGTCCAGAGTGCTTTAGCTGTTTTTGATGTGCAGCTTTCTTTGCAGGCCCCCACCCCGACCCCGTGTTGGGGATTGAACCCAGGGCCTTGTGCAAGCAAGGCAAGAACTCTACCATTGAGCCAGATCCTCAGCCCTGTTGCAGCTTTCATTTCCTTTAGCTTTGAAAATATTCTCAAAAATTTTCCACATCTCCCCCTGCAGTACTGAGACAGGCTAATTCTTGAATATCTAGATTATCTAACATGGATGCACAATGCTGTCAACCTGGGGATCTGCTGGGTTAGATGCACCACCTTGATGGTCTGGGAGAGGTTCAGTAATGTCTGCTGCTGGCAGAGGGGATGCTCTGAATGATGGTCGCTGTTGATCTAGTGCTGCGGTTTGTTCCAGCCAAGAATTGAGAAGGCTACAGCTTTGTTTCTGTCATTTTTTGTCACTACGTTGGACCAGACATTGGTGTTCAAGGCTTGTACAATTTGCTTTACTCCTGTAGACTCAGGAAAGTCATTAACTTCCTCAGGCAGCTGCTCTGTACTAGACTGGACCAATTCAAAGCCATGTTTGATATACCATTCTTGAACTTCTTGTCAGTTTACTCTGTCTTCACATGCTCTTATTGCAGACCAACATCATTACTTCTGGTACCCACACTTCTGCCAGTGGAAGCCATGAGGAGACACTGTTGAGCCCTGATGTTTGTGAGTTGTCAAAGTACACCATAAATGCCTAGACAGACTATTCTCTGTGGTGACAGGAGTTTAATTGACACCACACATAGATTGATATCTGCTGAATAGTATGTATGTATGTGTGTATATATAGATATGTCTTTTTGGTTTTTTGAGACAGGGTCTCACTATGCAATTCAGACTGACTTTGAACTCACTGTGTAGCCTAGGCTGACCTCAAAATTGAAGTGATCCTCCTGCCTCAGCCTCCTGAGTGCTGGGGTTACAGGCATGGGCCACCACACTCAGCTGGCAGTATCCTGTTGGAGACTTTTGTGTTTATGTTCATTAAGGAGATTGGCCAGTTTTCTTTCATACCTTATTTTTACTGGTTGTTGTTCTTTTTATTTTTTATTTTTAGGTTGCTTATTTAACATGTAAATACATTTTTAATTATTTTTTGTTTGCTTAGATATCAGGTGTTATGAATGTCAGTTATCAGCTTTTAGATTTTCCTAATTTGAAGCTAAAGCAGAAGCATATTATCTGCTTATTAAAGATTCATTAAGATGCTTGCGTGACAGTTAACCCCAAACCTTTATTTCTTATTTTGGCCTCTAGTGTTGTCTAGATAATCTAGACGGAGTGACCACTGTCCATGTTCCTAAGATAGAGGTTTTTTTATCCAGCCCTTAGGGCATCTTGTAGTTGAACCTGTGCTTTCAGCCTGTTCTCCATTGTATTTCAAAGGCATCTCAGTTTTGCTTTAATGACACCTGTCCTAGAATAGTGCCAGTTTTATTGGAAATACAGATAGAATGATAAATTACACCTTTTGGAGCGGTCGTTTGGGACAGGGTCTTGCTATGTAGTTCAAGCTAGTTTTGAACTCACAGCCATCCTCTTGCATCAGACTCCTGAGTGCTGAGATTACAGTTGTGCACCACCTGGCCTGGCTTGATAAATAACTCTACATTTTATAAGGGCTTAAAGTAAGGTTATGTGGAAGTTAAAAACCACATTGCATTATCTTCTATTTAAAGTCAATTTATTTTGAAACCTTTCAGTGTTTCTTTGATTTATTTAATGAATGACTTACTGCTACAGCATGTCCCTCTTTTTTTTTTTTTTTTTTTTTTTGCTTATGTAGGGTTTCTCCCCATTGTGAATTTTTTTTTTTTAATTTTAAAAGGGAGTAAAATTAAACACAAGAAAACAGAACAGAACGGGACATAAGAAAGCATAAATTTCAATGCTAGACAACCAGAGATCTTCACTATCTGTCATATTGTCTCTTGTTTTCTTCCAAATGGTTGTCCTTATCTTTGCATATGGGGAGCTCATACTAAATAACATAGCCAATCTTTTCACAAGATGTGTAGTTCACTGGCTCCCACTTGCTAAGCAGGGGGGAGGAGGAGGGGGGACATGGGCCGGGGGACAGGATGACATGAGATGTCTGATTCTCAGCCCACACGCTGGCAGGATCACAGCTGCCCCCCAGAGAGGGGAGGAGTTCCTTGTTCTCCAGGCACCCCGAGTCAACCGCACAGTGCAGGTCTTGACGCACCAGCGTCTGTCTCCTTAGGGCCACTGAAAGTCTGCCACACTCTCAGCCGTCCCCCAGGGAGGGCTGGAGCTCCTTGTTCTCCCGGCGCCCCAAGTCAACCGCACTGTGCAGGTCCTGATATGCCAGGGTCTCTCCTTTGGGCTGCTGAAAGTCGGTCACACTCACAGGCGCCCCCCAGAGAGGGGAGGAGCTCCTTGTTCTCCCCGCACCCCGAGTCAACGGCACTCCGAGTCAACCGCACTGTGCAGGTCCTGATGCACCAGGGTCTCTCTCCTTCGGGCCGCTGAAAGTCTGCCACACTCTCAGCCAGCCCCCAGAGAGGGGAGGAGTTCCTTTTTCTCCTGGCACCCCGAGTCAACCGCATGGTGCAGGTCCCGACGCGCCAGGGTCTCTCTCCTTCGGGCTGCCCAAAGTCTGCCGCACTCACAGCTGCCCCCCAGAGGGAAGGAGCTCCTTGTTCTCTCAGCACCCGGAGTCACTGCATGGTGCAGGTCCCCATGTGCCAGGGTCTCTCCCCTGCAGGGCCCCCAAAGTCTGCCATACTCACCTGCTATCTCTTTCCGATAAATTGACCATTCCATTTCTAAAGTTCTGAAATGGCCAACAGACCACAAAAAGAATTCTCTTTAGGCTCCTGTTTGAAACCAGCAGCTACAGTAATCTGCTGGCCTTGATTCAGGGCCACCATCATGTCTCTCTTTATGAGATGATCTTGTAATTGCAGAGAAAAGGTCCTGTGCAGTTCTAAGAATTTGTTACTTGAAAGGCCTAATGAGCAAGGTTGAACTATTTTATGGGAAGACATTTAAAATTATTCCTAGTGTTTTCTTGGGCCATTATATTAGTTCATGACTTTTTCATTTTTTTTTTTTTTATAAAATTGAGAATCAGATTCCCTTATATATAATATGCTTTTTAAAGGGGATAGTTTTCTAGTTTGTGGTTTGATTAGTTTAGGACTAGAGATCTAATAAAATAACACCTAAGTTTGATAATGTGACATTTATTTTGGAAATTTACAGTGGAACTTTTTTGATGAAACAGCAATATCATTTGATAATGTAGTCAGTCTCCTAAGGGCAGTTTTTTGTTTGGATAGTTCTCATTTTTTCCTTTGTTTGAAGAACCATGTAAGTGCAATAAATGACAGGCTGAGATGGAAAAACAGAATATTATTATAAAGTGTCCTTTAAAGCAGATGCTGCTTTTCTTGTGTGACAGTATTAGTAGGAAATTCGTTTGGATTTTTCCTTTGGGTAGAGAAACATACTAGGAGGCTCTTCAATAATTGCTGACAATCTTCTTCCTTCCCTTCCTCTCCCCTCCCCTCCTTCCACTGCATATTGGGAATCAGACCCAGGGCCTTGTATGGGCTAAGTAAGTATTCTATCACTGAGGTATATCCCCAGCCCCTTTGGTTTGATTTCATTTCCCAAGTGACAAATGATATCCAGCATCTTTTATGTGCTTGTTGAACATTTGTATATCTTTGGAAAAATGTCTGTTTAAATCCTTTTGTCCATCTTTAAGTTGGGTTTATGTCTTTTTTATTGAGCTGTTAAGAGTTCTTATATATTTTTGGTATAAGTGCCTTATCAAATATAAGATGTGCAAAAAGTTTACCATTCTGTGGGTTGTCTGCATTTCTTCATGGTGTTCTTGAATAACAGAAGTTTTAAATTTTGATAGTCCATTTTACTTACTATTTCTTTTTTGCTTCTGCTTCTAGTGTCATATCTAAGAATCTTTTGGCACATTTAAGGCCATGAAGATTTACTCCTCTGTTTTCTCCTGAGTTTTATAGTTCTAGCTCTTATGTGTAGGTCTTTGATTCTTTTTGAGTTAATTATTGTATGTGATGGGAAATAACGTTTAGTGTCTTTTTGTGCATGTGGCTGTCCCATTGTCGTAGCACCTTTCTTGGAAAGCCTATTTTCCCCAGTTGAATGGCCTTGGCACCTCTGTTGAAAACCAGTGGGGCAGTGATATATGGATTTATTTCTGGACTTTGAAGTCTGTCCCATTGATGTGTACATCTTTCCTTGTCCCAGTAGCAAACTGTCTTGTTACTGCTTTGTAGCAAGAATTTTGGTTTTTGTTTGTTTTGTTTTTTGTGAGACAGGGTTTCATGGTACAGTCTGGCCGTAAACTCAGGATCCTCCTGCCTTGGACCCCTGACAGCTGGGATTAAAGGCATGCACCATTGATGCCTGGCTTGCAGTAGGTTTTGAAATCAGTAAACATGAATATTCCTAATTTTATGTTTTTAAATGTCATTTGGCTCTCTTGCAAATTCTGTATGTATTTTAGAATCAGCTCATCAATTTCTATGCAGCATTCAGCTGTAATTCTGTTAGGCATTGCATTGAATCTGTATCTCAGTTTGGGGAATATTGCTATCTTAATGTTAAGTCTTCTGATCCATCAGTATGGGATGCTGTTCATTTGTATCTTTTCATTTGTTACCTTAATTTCTTTCAATTATGCTTGTAATTTCAGTTTGCAAGTTTTTCACCTACTCTGTTAGGTTTAATCCTCAGTATTTACTTTATCATGCTACTGTGGGTGGAATTTTCTTTCCATTTTTGAATTGTTTGCTATGAATGTATAGAAATATCATTGAGTATTGACTGTTGATCTTATATATTGCAACTTTGCTGAATTTATTATTTCTATTAGTTATTTTAGTGGATTTCTTATAATTTTCTAAATCTAAGATCATGTCTTTTGTGTATAAAGACAGTATTACTTCTTTCCAGTTGGAAAATCTTTTTTTTCTTGCCTAATTGCCCTGGCTAGAACTTATAGTACAGTTCGGAGTAGAAGTGGCATGAGTGGACATCTTCGTCTTGTTTTTGATCTTAGGGAGGAAGCATCATTCATCAGTGAATATTGTGTTAGATGTGATATTTTTGTGGATGCCCTTTATTAGATTGAGGAAACTCCTTATGGTCCTCTTTGTTGAGTATATTATGAGAGGATGTTATTGTCAAATGCTTTGTCTGTGTCTGAGATGGTCACTTGAGTGTTGTTTCCTACTCTATTGATATGCGCTATATTAATTGGTTTTCAGATGTTAATCCAACCTTGTATTCTTGGGATAGACCCTGCTTGTGTTTGATTCCTTTATATGTTGGCAGATTTGATTTGCTAGTATTTTGAAGATTTTTATGTCCATATTCATAAGAGATGTTCTACAGTTTCCTTGTGGTGTTTGTTTGGTTTTGGTATCAGTGTAATACTGGTCTCATTAGTTTGGCAGTGTTCACACCTTTTTTTTTTTTTTTTAAGATAGGATCTCACCAGGCTGTCCTTGAAGTCACTATGTATCCCAGGTTGGCCTCAAACTTATGATCCTTCTGCCTCAGCCTCCCTAATCCTGGAATTACAAGTGTGTGACACCATGCCCAGCTGTGTTATTGGAAGACTTGAAGTATTAGCATTACTTGTATAAATGGTTAATAGGCTTTAGTGGTGAAGATGTTTGGACCTGAACCTTCTTTTTCTTTGTCAGATACTGGTTTATGTTCTTAATCCTTGTGTGTGTGTGTGTGTGTGTGTGTGTGTGTGTGTGTGTCTTTTGGCTGCCTTTGAATTTACTTTGTAGCCCAGGCTGGCCTTGAACTCAACAGCAATCCTCCTGCCTCCTCTTCCCAAGTACTGAGATTACTGGTGTATACCACCACACCTGACTCTTTTTAATTCTTACTTTAAATATTCTATGTTTTGTAGATGAGGAAATGCAGTAAGATTAAGTAATATGTAACACCTGACTCTTTTTAATTCTTACTTTAAATATTCTATGTTTTGTAGATGAGGAAATGCAGTAAGATTAAGTAATATGTAACAAGTGACAGTAGGATTTGAATGCAGATTATTTTATGTTAATCACTAGGAAAACAGTAGTTGGCATTTATTGAATGAATAGTTTTGTGTGTCTAACGTTGTAACTTGATGCTACTGTCCCAAACCCAGTGCTTACTTAATGATCACTTCAACTTTATATGCATTGTACCTACTTTCAGATACAGAATCTGATACAGACTGAGTAACTCGCCCTAGTGAACTGTGACCAAGAAGTGAATGGTGCAGCTGTGCTTTTCACTCACGGGCTGACTTTGGAGCTTGTGCTCCTAATTGCTATTCTCTATTGTGTGCCTCAACGGCCTGATATAAGTCTGTCCAGCAAAAGCAGCTGTCCTGTATGTGGACATTTGAGCCCAGGTCAGGTTTGACCTTGAGATTCATGAATGGGCTCACACGGTCCTTTAGATTCCAATTCAAGATGCATGACCCTGCACGGCACTGTGGAAACACTGGCTTTTCCCCTCACTCTGCTCTGCAGCTGACATTTTACTCCATGATTATAGAAAAACAAAAAACAAACCGTAACAGTTGTATGTCTTTCCGCCCAGATGTAGTTAGGATGAAAAGAAGTAATTATGCATAATGTGGGTATGACCTTTTAAGGTATTTTAGTTAAGTCAACCAGCAGAATTGTATATTACCTTTCAAAGGACACAAAGTGCTGTACATATTTACTTAAACTTTTATATTCTTGAGTGGTTAGATGGTATATAGCGATTGCAGTAAAGAGGAAGTGTCTTTATTTTTCAAGTTAGAGGCTTTCTTCTAATGTCCATTCAGATTGAAAAATAAGATGGATAGTGGTACATACCTATAATCTCGGCACCATGGGAAGCTGAGGAGGAGGATCATAAGTTTTACTGCAGTCTGGGAAGTTTAGCAAATTAGCGAGACCCTGTTTCAAAATAAAAAATAAGGGCTGGGATAAAGCTTAGTGTGAAGCCCTGGGGTCAGTCTCCAAGACCAAAAGGGCAAGGGCGGGGATGGGGGAGATGAGGGAAAAGAATAAAAGTTATTAGCTTTAAAAGCCAAATTATACCTGTGTTGGTAGTGGCCCTCATCAAGTACAGTGAAGTCTGATCTCTGCAGGGCACAGTGGCAGTAGAGGGCACTGGCGGCTCCAGCGTAGGGAGCTGACTGTCAGTGTGCAGTCCAGCCACTCTGGGCTTCTGCTGAGAAGGAATAGGCCAGTCCCTGGTCATGCAGCCCTCGGGAAGAGAAGCTGTAAATCTGCTGGTAGTTAATTTGGGCATTCAGTCCATTTTGTTTGTACCTCTTTCTCATATGTCCCTCTTCAGCTATACATAATTTTTCCACTGAGTGTTCTGGGGGTTCACAGAGGGCTTGGTGTCATCCTTAACACGCTTCTAAGATGCTTGCCTAAGTGGAGAACACCTACACAGTCAGGTATACATGCGTCACAGCTTCTCGTCTTTCGAGAGTTAATGGTCACGTTTGCCTCATTGCAGGCTCCTTTCCCGTTCTCTTGTCCATTGGTATTTGTAGACCTGCTCTTACCTCTTTACTGTCGTTCTATTAAAATTTTAGGGGAGGAATGTTGATAAATGGCATTTATATTTTTCTTATGAATTACTTCATGTCTTTTGGATAATTTTTTCTTGGGTTTTATTTAGTTGTATGAATTTGTAAGAACTTTTTATATATATGTGAAACTTCTTCGTGTGTGTTTGTGTGTATGTTTAAATAGTGCTAGAGACTGAACTCTTTACACAGGTTTTATTCTTTGTGACAGGGTCTCGCTACATCACTAACATAGGCTGCAACATGTGATCTTCCTGCCTTAGCACCCGAGAGTGCTAGATTATAGACAGGTGCCACCTTACTCAGTTGAAGGATGTTGACTGTTTGATATGATTTTTCTTTTATGTAAATTTTTTTCTTTTATGTAAATTTACCTATTTTTTTGAACTTGGGTCTTAACTATGTTGTCTGGGTTTGTCTTGAGTTCCTGAGCTCAAGTGATCTCCCTGCCCCAGCCTTTCAAGTAGTTAGGAATATAGGCCTTCACCAACGTGCCTGGCTGTTAACTTGTTTTTGAAACATTTGTGGAGGGTGCCGATAGGGATTCTAGCTTCTGTAACTTGTATAGATGGTTGTGGAGAGGTCAATCCTGAGACCAGCTGGCTGTGCCTTGGCTTTCCTTTTGGTTTTCACCGTCTCATAGAAGCTGTCTTATCTAAGTCATGCTTGAGAAGAACTCATTCTGTGACACAAATGAAGGACCTGGCTAAGTAATCATGTAATTTGCCCTCTCCTTTACTTGGGATTCAATATGTAGGGGCCTATAGTCAGCTGGAAAGTTCTGGCCACAGCTGTGCTGAGAAATACGGGTGCACAGTTGCCTGCCAAGGATCTGTTGCCTTAGCCCAGCCGCATGCCCCATCGTTGGAGAGCGGCCACTTTGCACATGTCTTGGAAAGGGTAGAAGGAGGCTCTGGCAAAAATAAATTTTCTCTGCATTTAGCAGTGGGCTCAGGGCCATGAGGAAGAAATTAGAGGGAAGGAATTAGCAACAGCCCACCATGTGTCCCAAATGGCACAAGTGGACAGGTGTTAGCTTTCCTCTCTACATGGAGATCTGGTTTTCAGCTGAGTTGTCAAAGTTCGATCATGTTCCAGTTCCCCTTAGGTTTTGTCTAAGCTTCTTTTCTGCTAACCAGTTCGAATAGAATGTCGTATAGTAGCAGACAGGAAAATTGCATCCTAAAGCTCAAAACTTACAGTGCACTTGTCTGTTGGGAAGCCTGGTGGAGTCGGAAGTGGCCGGTGAGGAAGCCCAGGAACCTAGGTAGTTCTCTGCCACGCACACTGCCCCGTTGGATTTCCTGATTAACTTGAAGTGGCTATGATTGATCACCTGTGATGTGAAAACCCATCCTGGTTTCATTTCACCTCCAGAGTAGTCTTTGGAGCTTTCCTTTCCTCTGTCCAGTTGCCATGTCATTCCAGGCCTGTTTTCCTGTCACGCTTCCTGGCCCCATACCTGGCTTTTAGCTCCTTCCTGTCTAATCCCTCTAATGTGTTACTGCCTGATTCACTGTCATCCTAAGGAGGGCTTTGATCACTTTATTCCTCTTACTCATTTAAATACCTCTCCTTTTTCTAAGACTTGGCTCTTGATCCATTCTTTGGCCTTGGGCTGGTTTTTCCTGTTTTTACCCATGTGCCACTTAGCACTAGGGAGTTTGGTACTGTTGCTTTGAAAATTATGCCTGCCTTAAAAGGAGGTTAGAAGATTCTTGAAGACAGAATGGTGGCTTCTTTCTCTTGAATTCATACTGCTGCACATAGTTAGTCTTGTTGAAACGGTGGGGAGCAGGCACAGCTCTTATACAGCAGAGTGCTGATGTCGGGGAAAATGTTAAAAAAGTGAAAAATCACCTTGGCAGGCTGAAGAGAGAGCCACAAAATTATAACTTGGTTTTGGACTTTTTCAGCTTCATAGGCATCAGATAATTTCACTTTGGAGTTTTCTTATCTTTGAAAGGAAGAGTTGGAACGAATTATGTGTTAGTTCCCACCCAACCCCGAAAAGCTAATTTTCCTTCATTCTTTGCTTAACTCTTGCTCCTGAAATTAAAATTTTTTTTTTGGGTGCCGGGGATTGAACTCATGGCTGTGCGCTTGCAAGACAGGTGCTTATGCCGCTGAGCTAAATCCCCAGCCCCCTGAAATTAAAACTGATGAGATGTTTTTGGATGGTTTTTTTTTTTTTTTTTTTTTGGATGTTGAATTAGAGGTTTTTTTATTTTGTTGTAATTTTTTCCCTGACGCATTTACAGTTTTCTCTGGGTATGTGCTGCTAAAGGAGATTTGGATTTGCATTTTGGCTACTTTTTAGAAGAGCAGAAAGATGCCATACTGTTCTACTTTTTTGACTCAGAGCTTTTTATTTGTAAAAGTAAAGCTTTTGGTTAGACTCATAATTCTAATGTAATTCTCGTCCCTCTCCTACAGACACCATGCGACGAGTGGTACGGCAGAGCAAGTTTCGGCATGTATTTGGACAAGCAGTGAAAAATGACCAGTGCTATGATGACATCCGGGTTTCTCGTGTGACCTGGGATAGTTCTTTCTGTGCTGTCAATCCCAGATTTGTTGCCATAATCATAGAAGCGAGTGGAGGTGGAGCCTTCCTTGTACTCCCTCTGCACAAGGTGAGTGAGTGGAGCCCCTGTTCTGTTTGAGACCCTCTGGGAATCTCTGTATTTTTTTCTGTAATAAATTGACAGCTTTCTGTGAACTGTACTTTTGCAGAGATTATTAGACTAATATTATAAGACTGATAAAATTGAAGCCAAGTTCCCACATGTTTTCCTAACTACATTACGTTTTTTTAAACAGGATCATGAAGGACAGTGGTGAACTCTTGTCCTGGGTGTGTCCTTTGTGGATTGGAAAAAAACCCTTTTCTTTAGTATATTTTTGCCATAATAATAACTATATTCATTTTGGGGAACTGGTACATATATATACTGCATTTTAATCATTGTTTACTTCCTCTTTTCATCCTTAACCTCAAAATAGATTATTATGATGTGTGAACACAGACAGGTGTAGGAGTTGTATGATTTGGTTTGTGCTCATCCACTCATAAAAGTTTTTTTAAAGATTGTTTTTAAACCACATTTTAAAATGGGTAGACACTTGTGAGATAGTTTTTTTTTAAAGATAGTTTTTTGTAAAGGCAGCAGGCCTAACACTTTTTGTTTTTGAGTACTAAATGTATGAGAGCTCAAGAAAATATTCCAAAATTGGACAGTTCTGGACAATACTAAGCATAGCATTTAAACCATAGTAACAAGTGGTAGAAAAAAAGAATGTTGACTAAAGTAGTTCTATGTGTACCTCAACTTTAGAAAGCTTCCAAGTCCTCCTTTCTCCTTACTTTATCTTCTCAGAGAAGCTGCTTCATGCTTGGAATAAGAGTAGTAGACGCGCTGACTGTTTGCACTTGATAGCAAACCTCAGAATGGTGAAAATGACATTTAAAAAAAAGCCTATGAGTCTAAAGCAGTGGTAGCAAAGCTATGGCATGTGTACCACAGCCAGCTGTTTGTTGTTATTGAAAGCTTCAAAAGGTCTGCCATCACTGGTCTAGGAGCAGTTATTTTCTAGTTCTTAGGAAGAAAATGAATGTGTGAGCCCTGCGCTCTGATGATGAGGACTGGTGCTAGTGATGATGCAAGTATCAGTCACATTGCAGCTGTTTCCATTCTGCCTAAAAACAGTGGCAGAAGCAGACCCAAATGCATATTAGGGATACATTTCATCGTAATAGGTTGTGAAATTCTGAGAGCGGTCATAGTAAAGTGGATTTTCTGTCAAAATATTGTTGCACATTGTATTTTGATGTCTTTCCCTTAGGAAAACTTCCAGTCCCTTGTAGTTTTCTGTCAGAGCTGCTCATGCCTACCATGTTTTAATGTCTGAGTTTTACTTTAGTGTCTGGGTAAATGTGATACTGCACGATAGAAACCTCTTTCTTCAGAAGTAGAGAGATGGATGGATGCCTTTGGGGAACAAATTTGATTCATGTTTCTAAATACACTTTCTTATTGTTAAAGGTGATTCGTTTCATAAAATTGAAAATTTCTTCAATGATACTAAATAATGCTGGACAGTGAAAAGAATTAAGCATTTCTACTTTTATTTCTATGCAGAAAATTTCTGTTAAATGGCAAACAACACATTATACTAACTATAGTTAACTTGAGTTTGGGGTGGGAGTTTGGACTAAGTGTCGGTTGCATTTCATTTATTCCTTCTTCAACGGCAAACAGCATTTAGAAATTTGACTGTGTCCTGGTGTGTTTTAGAATGACCAGCTGAGAAACCAGCCACAGTTTGTTAACTGAGATCAGGCACTGGAGCATCATGATTGTTTTGGAGTTAAGAGGTTTTATTTCCCCTTTTATAAACTGAGGGATAATTTAAGACATTCTTTTCTTCAAAGAAGTGGAACACACTAATTAAGAAACCCAAAATAAACTTTGAATGGCTAATCTTCCACTGAGTTCAGACAGCTCCCTTCAGCCTCTACATCCACAAAAGGTTCTGCGAACTCATCTTTAGTTTTACAGACCATGGGAAATGTGCGTTTCACATAACCATTTAAGGGAGACCTGTATGCAGGTTCTAAACTGACTCCTATAACTTGGTTTTCAACCGCATTAAATGGCTTACATTTAATACGTGTTAGTTTTAGTATTATTTTATTCTTTAGCCTTACAGGAATTAGACTAGAATAAGTCACTTTAAAAATTATAATTTTAAGCTAGGCACAATGGCACACACCTGTAGCTCCAGGAAGATAACAGATTGGAAGCCAATCTCAATCATTTAAGTGTCTCAAAATAAAAAGTAAAAAGAACCTAGGGGCATGTCTCAGTGGTAGTGTGCCCCTGGATTCAATCTCCAGTGAAATGGTGGAGGGGTGAGGGGGGTGTAGGGAAGTAGCATTTTTGGGTTAAGTATTGGCCTTTGGGGGAGTCTTGAGGATCTTTCTTTCCTTTGCTGTCATACTGTCTGTGTGGTTTGCTCTTAAATAATAATTTGTTTTAGAGGAGGTAACATTAGTGCAAACTAAGTACCATGATAGCCTTTGGAAATAAGGTCATTGCTTAGGCTGTTTTTTTTTTTTTTTTGTCTTTGAGACAGGGTCTCGCTATGCAGTTCAGGCTGGCTTTGTAGCCCAGGCTATTCTCGAACTTGCAATGATCCTCCTGCCTCAGCCTCCTGAAGGGATGTTGTATTCTATCATTGAGTCTACATGTACTATGTGTGATTTTTGTGTATGGAAGCATGTATGTAACCCTAGTGTCAGTATGGCATAGTGGAAAGAACATGGGTCTGGAATTAAATTGGAGCTGTGAAATTCAGTCCTGTCTTGGTCAGTTACTTGTAATGAAACATGGATATGTGATGTGTCACTCCTTTTGTTTTCCCTTTTTCTTTTTGAGATAGGATTTCAGGCTGACCTTGAACTCCCTTTGTAGCATACACTGGCCTCCAACTCAAAGCAGTCCTCCTGCCTTGACCTCCCCAGTGCTGGAATTACATGTGTGTGTCACCACATCTGGCTGTGTCACACCTTTTGCTCTTCCGTTTTTCTCTCTGCAACATGAAGGACTGTGTATAAAAGTGATTTTTTGCCTTGATAATTCTAGATGATCTCAGAATTGCTTATCTTCTGTTCTCAGTTATAAAATGATTTCTGATGCAGCTGATTTGGTTATCAAAATTCAGCAAGTAAAACACTTGTTTCATTTTCTCATTTTGTCTAATACATGACTTAGTAAAGTAGGTGCTTTTTTACTTTGATTTTCCACCAAGGCCAAGGCAGAGCCCTGCAAAAAAAAATGGCCTTACAGTCCTTCTAGATAGTTCTGTGCCTGTGGAGCTCTCGGAAAGATCTGTTGGCAAGGCTTGGCCATGAGCCCGAGGGTGTCAGGTAATGCTGCCTTCCCTTTTCTTCTTAAAATGCTTGCTGGTTTCTGGGGCATCAGCAGCTGTAGAAATTAGAACCATCTTCCATATTGTGGGGAAACCTACCTTTCTATGGATGTAGATATCCTCTTAATACCTACCATACAACTTTGGTATGAGCGTAAGTATTTGAGTAAAGTTTATAAATTTTGCATTTTCTGTAAAATGTGAAATTGTGGTGTTTGCTTGTTTATACAAGTAAGCGTTTTTTGATCATCACGTGGTGAGTTGGTCAATTGTCCATAAGCTGAGTGCCTGGTTTGTACCAGCGTCTGCCCTCTGGAGCACTTGCTTCTAGTTTTTGTTGTGGTCAGTTTCTTTATCTCCCCAAGAACGTCCGAGCAGATGGCTGGTGCTTAGGTGTTTGTCTTCTCTTTGGAAGTGTTGCCTTGAAGGAGAAACGTGATAGCGTTCCCAAGTGCATGGTGAATCCGTAAATCCTAATGCAGACCTCTCTGCCCTGGAAAATAGATTCTGCCAGTTGTGGTGGTACACACTTGTAATCCCAGAACTCTGGAGGCTGAGGCAGGAAGCTCACTGAGTCAAGGCCAGCCTGGGCTGCACAGTGAAACCCTGTCTCAAAAATACAAAAGGAAATAGATTCTTAACAACTTCAGTATCTTGGCAACTATGAAATAGTTTTATAATGAGGTGGTACTTTTGTTTGAAAGCAAAGAAAAAACAAATCTTCAAAAGTAATATGAAGTTAGGGCTGGGGATTTAGCTCAGTGGCTCAAGCAGCACTTGCCTGGTAAGCACAACAAGGTCATGAGTTCGATCCCCAATACCAAATAAATAAATAAATAAATAAAAGGTAGCAAGACAGTAATATGAAGTTATATTTGAAATCAAGATAGCTAGAAATTTTGTGCTATGTTGATAGTTTAGGATTCTGCTACTAAGCATGAACATTGAGACCTTAGTATGGTTTTTAATAACTACTTCAGTAGCTTCTGCTAGTGCTTCCCCTGTTGTTTCTGGTAATAAGCAGTCAGGTGGTTCGGGTGGTGTCTTGGGTGCTCTGTACACAATAATGGTCAATATATATGTAATTTATCTTAAGGTGAATCATGACCCTTTCTTTGAAAGGCTCTTATTTAAAAGCATAGCTTTCTATGAATTTCTCTTGAAAGCTAGTTAGTGTCAGTAGTAAATAGAGCTTATTACTGTAAGCTCCTGAAGCTTGTGGTTAGATTCTAGGAGGGTGTAAAATAAATTAGGGTATGTCAGGATTTAAAATCTAAAATAGGGACAAATACTTGATATATTTTTGTGTGCTCACGTATAAGTATATGCACATAACAGCAAGAAGGATACTTATGAATGAGGGTATACTTTAAGTGTATGGTCTATGGGGTCTTATTGGGAAAGTTTTATTAGAGAAAGTAGGGTTGTAAAAGTTTACTGCTGGGGGAATATAAAAAGTACTCAACCCTGACATGGGGTGATTTAGATTAACACATGTGATTCCAGATCTCTTTTGTAATGCTTCCATCAAGCTGTGGCATGTTACTTTGGCATGACTTTTCCAGGTGTGACTTAGTGTACTTTCATATTCTTTAGTTTTTCAGAGGATGAATAATCAATAGCAGTCTTATGAAACAGAAGTTGGCTTTGTGGTTTTGGCTATGTGGCATACTTTTTTCTTTTCTCCTTTACTACAACTGAGCAAGCTGCCTTGTCTTGAGAGCACAAAGGTTTGCACTCCCTATGTAGTCTATAATATTGGTTACAAACAAGCTTTCCGTTTGTAGAGGGGCCCACACTTGTGATGTGTGTCTGAAGCATTCTCTCCCTGTTATAAACCATTCAAACAGCAGTGCTGCTGACTAGGCACACATGCACACTCTTCGCAGAACTGCAAGCCTGTAAATCCTGCCTTACATGAGCGTGTGAGTGTTGGTTAGAACTCTACTGTATAAGCTCCCGATCCCTTGATGTTCACTGGGCCGGGGAGTTTAGACTGGTTGACTCCTGTCTTTCCTGACTGCTCCCTCCTTTCTTTCCTTGCAAGTCATGTTATAGGGGATTTGTTGTTTCTTGGAGTGATGGCTTGTTTTATCTTTACAGCAGAAAGGATCTCTGGTCAGGGCCATGATGGGATGGCTGTGGCCAGGTGTGTTAACCTTTGGGTCACTACTTTTCCCCTCTCTTTCTGTTCTTTGGTATGGCTTGTGTTCTTTGGTGTTGCTTTTATCCATAGCCATTTTTCCTATTTACTTTGTGAACTGAGGGTAGGAGTATTTTGGATCTTGCCCCATTGTGAACGCTCTTTTTAACTCATTTTGCTCCCTAAGCATTTTGTAAAAGAATTCAGTCCTACAGAAAATCACTTACATAGTTAGTACCTTCTCAGTGCATAGGAGAAAAATTGATTACCTGCAATTGATGCCTTAGGTATTAGGACTTAAATCTTTCCTAGGACATAAGTTGACAAGGGCTACTTAATAGTATTTGTTATATTTATTGTGGAAGAATTTTTTTATTTATTTCAGTCAGTATTCTGAGTGTCTAATAAGCACATGGTGATCTTTTACTGTTCAATATCCAACTCAACTATTACTTGGTGGTTTGTTGGAACAGAGGAAGTCATCATTTTTTCTTAGTTGTTTCTTTATGAGTATTACAGGCTGTGTCATTACATTGTATTATAATTATTTTCTTATCCCTTTAAAAGTTGGGAGTAGTGGTTAGAAATATGTTTTTCTTTTAATTATGTTTATTGGTACATTTTAGATATACATAATGATCATATTCATCATAGGGAATTTGTACCTGTACATGGCACAACTTGATTTTTTTTTCTTTTTTCCCATTCCTCTACCCTCCTTGCTCTTGATTTCTTGACTGACTTGGATGGAGGATGCAAACTGCATGGCCATTTGTTTTTGTTTTTGTTTTGTTTTGTTTTTTGTATTTTTGAGACGGTCTCCAGGCTGGCCTTGAGCTCACTTTGTAGCCCAGGCTGGTCTCGAACTCACAAAGATCCTCCTGCCTCAACCTCCCGAGTGCTGGGATTACAGGCATGCACCACCACGCGTAGCTGCATGGCTATTTGTATGGTAGCTTTTATGCAGGTTACCCCAGATTTTGCCTTCTGTACTGTGGTTGGCAACCTCCACAGTGGCCTCCAGTAAGTCTCATCTCCTAGTATTCATGCCTTGGTGTGGTTTCTGCAACATTAAATAGAGCTGAACTGTGTAACCACAGGATGTGGTGGAATTGACGGAGTATGACTTTTGAGACTAAGCTGTAAAACCTCCCTCTTTGTCTCTTTTGGAGCTACCATATTGTGTGGACATGACACCTGCCCTTGAGCTTGCCGGTGGAGAGCTTTGTGTATTTCTAAAGTGCTGTGGCATGGCAGTGAGAGGAATCAACCCACCTGAGCTTGGAAAGGAGAAGATGTCTCAGTGAAGATTCTGTTTGAATTCAGGGTTCTCCTATGTGTAGGAGCGAGAGATGAAACAGAACAGGAGCCTAGTTAGTTTACTAACCTGAGAAGTCAGGAGAGGTGCTGTGTGTCCGGGAGTACAGAGAAGGAATAGTAGCCACGTTGCTTTTCCAAACTCTGGGATCTCAGAGTTTAGGTTGAGTTTTCTGGTATTGGAGAAATGGGACGTTTGATGGAAGGGAAACAAATCATTTATGCATCGTGTAAAATAATATTGTGAGTCAAAAAGAGATATGAAGGATAGCTTTTTAGTAGAAATTACACATTCTTGGCTCATCTTTTTCTTTCATGTCCAGTGTGAGTTGTGCAAAATGGTGTTGTTCTTGATAGTATGGAGAAGAACCAGCATAAGCATTTAGGATCATTGTTGTAACGAGGTATCAACAGGACATGTTTCCATGGTGTGATTTTCAGTAAGGGGCAGTGGTTTTTGTCATATTCCTAACAGTGTCCTTCGTATATGGTCTGTTAATTTTTGCACTTGATACTCCACTTGCATTCTTCTGTTCTGCAATTGTGGAATCTGAAGCTCGTATAGAGTGATTGTCTAAGACAGTAGGGTCTTTTGAAGTTAGAATTTGGATCTCTGAGTCTGTTTTTTGCATGAACATTTTTTAACTTTTTCTTGCTGAGTGTAAAGGATTTTTTTTTTTAGGTATAGAAATTGTGGTACAACTGGGCATGGTGACACACAGCTGTAATCTCAGAGTTTGGGAGGCTGAGGCAGGAGAATTAATGTGAGATGGAGGCCAACCTGGGCTACACATACACACACACACACACACACACACACACACACACACACACGGAAGGTCAAGGTCAGCATGCACTACTTAACGAGACCCTGCCTCAAAAAAAAAAAAAGTGGTGGCACAATTGCCAGTTAATCTTTTGCCATTTTTTTTCCCTTTGGGTAGAAACCTTAATAATAAAAACAATAGTTGAAGTGCCGGACATGGTGGCACACACCTGTAATCCCAACACTTGGGAGGCAGAGGCAGAAGGATCACCTCAAGTTTGAGACCAGCCTGGGCTGTTGTGAGACCCTGACTCAAACACCTAAAAATAGTATTGGTCAGGGCTTTGGTTTTGTCATGTTAGGAGTTTGGAAAGTACTTGGTCTATAGTGATAGCAAACCTTGTGACTCTTCCAGTAATGCAAACAGCCCAGTGTGGCTCGTGTTTTGTAGGTTTGCCACCACTAGTCTATACCATGTCTTGTGTGGAAACAGCCACAGTGATGATAAAATCACAGCAGTTCACATTTGAGGGCTTCCTCTCAGTGTTAGGCGCTGTGCCAGTAAGTGCCTTCTTTCATGGACTGGTTCAAAGGGAATGGCAGTCTCCTAATGGTGCTTTCCTGTGTGATCTGCAGATATTGCTAGCACCTGCTGGATTTGCATTGGCTGCATCTCTGCCTTGCTGTACATGCTGATGGGAAATTTTCATTTGTACAAATAGCAGTGCTCCAGTTGGGTTAAGGGTAACAATGCCTATAGCCCTTTATACAGATGTGGATATTTGGCACTTGGTGTTATGGGCAGAGGATTCTATCCAGTACCACATCCTGATGTGTTAACGGACGGCCCATTCATTCCTACTGAAATAGATTCTGTGGGATACCAGGAACACATTAAACTGTCACATGTGTGGGCCATGAAGGACTGGGGGATGCCACGGGGAGGGCACCAGCTGCAGAACAATGACTTCCAAATTATGTCATGAGCTGCCAGCCACACGAGCTCAGCGCAGCCTCATTACCACATGAAGTACCACAGAAGGGCCTTTTCATTTTCTCCCACTGCTTGTGTTTTCCAGTCTCTGAGAGGGGGAGCGCACTCTCAGTAGTTAACAATGGAGCACAAAGTCCTGACAGAAGGAACCTCACAGTGTGCCCCAGGGCTATTTTTGAGGACAGTGAGTGGCTGTGACTCACTGAGAGTATGCCCCTGGCAGATGATGGTTCCTACACCCCCTACCCCAGGGATGGGCAGGCAGTCTGTCCTTTTGTGTGTTTCCCGGGTCAGCTTCTGCTGTTGCAGTTCACTGATATGTCCACAGCAGCCAGGCTGCAGGCCTGACAAGCTCTGACAGTGGTTTTTACCATATATGGCCATCAGAGCTCTGTGGCTGACGGCTGGCCAGGATAATTTCCTTCCTTTGCTTTGATTGGCTGTATGGCAGCTCAGAGAATGGTGGGATCTGGGAGTGTGTGGTGAAGAGAAGCCACGGAGTCAAGTGCAAAGAATGTTTAACTCTTTCCTGGGTTTCCGGAGAGCTGAGTGTATGCTGAGCATGCAAGCGAGAGCTGCTGGCAGAAGCCCTCCTGTGCAATGGGGATAAGCCCTGCCTGGGAAAATGGCACAAGCTAGGAAAGGGCTCTGAGTGCAGGGCCCTGTGAAACAGACGCAGGGTGTAACCAGCACGTTTCTGCAGTCATGGCTTGTCCAGGACCTACCTTGTAACCATATGTGTAGTAAATTGTCTGCTCCTGCCAAGTTGGATAACTGCTTGCTAGATGTGTGACTTGAGAAGAGTCCAGGGAAGAATGAACTGGAGGCGATATAGGGCACATGGCAGCCTTCTCTGAGGAACAGTTGACTTGGGTTTCATTTCTGGCTGAGCTTTAAATCATGTAAGTGATACAGTTACTGAATTGGGGCTGTACCCCAGTCTTGGTTGTTTATAGCTGCTACTGGTTAGGAACTGCCAGGCCATGGAGCCCATGGCACTGCTCGCCCATTAAAAAAAAAGTTACAGTTTTTCTATTTGTCATCACTAGGGAGGGTGAATTTTCATTCTGATGCTGGTGGAAAACCAGTATAGAGCTGTGATTGGAAGGGCTAGCTAGCTATGGGCGTGCTCTTCATTCAGAGAGTCCCAGTGGAGACGTCTCCATTCTCATCTATTTCACTAGTTAGAATTAAGCAACCAGTTTCTCTGCTTTCTGATTTGAAGTGATTACTTTCAACTAAATACGCTATAACTCTTATGCCCATTGTTCTTTTGCTTTTCATCTTTTGCTTTCAGGATGAATTTTATTTGACTAGGTTCTGCTTCATCTTAGTTTCCTGCTTTGTTTGTTCTCAGCCCAGAACTATCATATGGAATTACTGGTCTGCAGTGATGTGCAGGAAATATTAGGTTGTCAGTTTATACATTTTTTTAAAGTCAGAAAGTTAGGCAATACAGTTTATTTTGTTATTGCATATTTAGGCATAGTTGAGTAAAATGTTAACTTTCCTACTCTATTTCCTATAATAAAATATTTCATAGTTTTCAGTTACTTCCCTCAGGTTCTTAATAGACTTTAATTATGGGCTGTTGAATGTTAACCTAGTTTTTACAGAAGACCTGTGAGGGCAAAATTATTTGCTTGGCACTGTCATTTCTGCCCATAAAGACTATTCTTTTTGCCTCACAGGTAAATGAGATCTTCACCAACTGTACTGCCTCTACCTGGCTGCTTTAGTTGCTGGCTTAACTTGCTTACAGGGTAACTCAATCTCCGCATTTTATTCCAGATCACCTCTTCTTACCCTCAAGGTTGGTGTTTCTGGTTCCCTTAAAGTAAAACCACCTTAGAATGTTTTATTCCTGGGCCATGAGCTGTCTCTCTTGTCAGCACATCGTATATTGTCTATGTCAGTCTTCTTGGTCTGCTGCCAGAGTCCCCGTCTTGTAATTCCTGCCACTCTTCCCTATCCCATGACCAGTTGCCATAGCTCCTCCCCAGGGAGCAGAGTTTAAGAGATTCCAAAAGAACATGTATGCACATAAATAATGCTGTCATAAGAAAAAGGAAGTTGGGGGGAAAAAAGGAAACCCACTTCAATAGATATCCTTTTTTGACTCCTTTGAACTTTGCACAGTGTGAATGGAGCCCTTATGGTCGGGTTGGAAACTTTGCCTCTGCTTCCAAGCACATGGTTGATTTACCATTCTCCTTACTGAGAGTTCGAAGATTCTTGCTGTATTGCCCACAAACCAGAAGGGAGTCCTTATTGACATTTGGGCACATGGAGCGATTTTGAACCCACCTTTTTATTGTTGTTGCTTGGAAAACCATTATTCCCCTTGTTCCCTGAGTAAAGACATGTAGGCTGCCTTCCCCAGGATGGGGTGGAGGCTGTTTGGGCCTCATGTCTGAGGTGGTACGACCATGTGGATAATAGGCGGTTCAGAGGTTGGAAAGGACTGGGAAGGGAGGTAGCTGCCTGAGCTGGGGTAGACAGCGAAATGGCGGAAAGCACTGAGTCTAGCACTCTTGACAGGTTTGCAGTTACAGGCTGAACTCCAGGGTGGAAACTGTAGAGAAACTGTGCGATACTCAGAACATTTTAAGGGAAACATTTGCATTGACTGATACACGTCACTTTTCATCACCATTGAAGTTTATTAGCCTTATGAAAAACATGTGTTAGTTATGAGAAAGAATAAGCCTGCTGGGTAAAATGTGTGGCTGTAGCAAAATGCAATGTATCTCTGTTGTTGAGGGAACCTAATGATTATTAACACAGCAGGAGCATATTCAGCCTAGTGTTATATTGAACAAATGAATATATGAATTGAGAACAATTATGTGAGGAATCACTCTTACATGAATAGTCATTTTACATGTTCTTTTGTCTGTTACGTAGGCCATCATAAAAACATTGCAATGATGAATATTGGGAGGGTGAAAATGTCTGGGAGTACACCTATAATCTACTGTTTGCCACTTTAATAATTCATCCGGGAGAGGAACTCCTTTGCGTTATCTCTGAGAACTTGTTGTATGTGTGTGTGTGTACATTTAAGATTTTTTGATTGCATAGTATTATTATTTCCCTCAGTATATGGGATGTACAGTACTTATTAAGTGTGGATTTCTTTTGAGCATGAGATAGATAAATAAGTACACTGTTAGATGGTGGTGATTTTCCATTGAAATTGACTTGAAATATACTTAGAATTAGAAAATATCATTTAAGATTTATATTTGACTTTGCCTAAAGAAGGTTTTTGCAGTTCCTTAAGTAATGCATTCCTTTTTAGATGTCAGATATGGTTTCATATTTACTGGTGCTTACCTTTTGCCCCACTCTTCTATGCCAGGGAGAGGAAAGTGCTGCCTCGTTTTGTGGGTGTAGTTGAAGCATCAGTCTCTTTGAGCTTTGTTGAGTCTTTTTGGGTACTCTCGAAACTTTTAAGGACTTTCTTCAAACCTAAAATGAGTGGGTTGTGCTGATGTCTAGGGTGTCCCTGCCGCAGTGAGGGTTGCTGACTGGACCACAGCCATCGCTCTCAGTGCGGCCAGCCATGTGGACCATGTGCTGCTGCACCTCTGCCTCATACCAGCTGTACATGTACATCGTAGGCTGAATTTTCACTGGGTGCCTGGTGCTTAGCTCTAAGCAGAACACTGGATCTTTGAGGTACTGAAAATGACTGTAAGCCAGTGTCTTCACCCGTTTCATCTGTATCCCATGAGTTCATGAGCTGGCTCTGGACCAGAGCCTTTGAGAACCATCATATTAGTCATTTTTTGCAACCTGTTGACTTCCAAGTAATCCTAACCCCTAGGAGTTTTAGCTAGACAGACATGGTAAAAACCATCCTATAGCATGTGGTTTGGACTAGTAAGTAACCAATGAATCAAAAAGTTTATTTAAAGCTGGGACTATAAAGTCTATTACATTCAGCTAAATCTTCAAATTTCATGCTAGAAAAGTAGTGATATTCTAGATATAAATGATGTGACTTATCCTTAATGTGAAACAGTAGACCAATTAGTAAAATGAAATTATTTTTATAAATACAAGCCTCAGAAAATTGAGGGGCTCTTAAAGTAGTCAAAAAAGAGATCTAAAAGCTGGCATTAAATTCTTGTAAATCTGCCTTCCAGACTCACCAGTTATGTAAATTTGCTGCGTAGAAGTGCAGGTAAGCAGTGTTGTCACCATGACGTGGTAGATGTCTTTCTGAATGGGCCCTCACGGTCTAGCAAATTAGACATGGATTCTTTGGTTTATTCACTGGATGATAAATGAGTGTGTATCATGGGAATGAATGAGAACTGCATTCTCATTAGATCTGAGTGTAAAATGTCTTTCAGAATGATGTCTCCCCATCTTTGCCATATTACTAGTCATTAGGATGGTTTCTGTGTACTTGAGTTTTCAATAATTTGTAAGTGCCCAGCTCTGCAGTTACAATAATACATACTCACTTGGTGAAATACGTTTTTGTTTTTATTTGATTTTATAGGTAAGCTATTTGGAAGTATAAGCTTTGGAAACAAGATAGCTGATAACTTTGTGAACATTAGTATTCAAATAGTTAGTGTACATTTAAAATGCCATTTTCCTCCATACTTTTGTTTCATTTTTGTTCTTGTATCACTATCAGATAGTCAGTTCCCTTTCTTTGTACTGCAATATGACGCTACTTTCCTTTTTGTTTGTTGTAGGATTTGTGATGATATTATAACCAGAGGAAGCAGCTGCTTGCAGAGTATCATTTTTTATTAACTCTGTGTTTCTCATGGCCAGCTGCCAGTAACTTTAACTTGACTTTTGTCCCTTTTCACAACCCACAGCATAGTGGAAATTTTCTTTGCCTAATCTGGATGGTCAGTGATAGTTTATAGATATCTGCTGCTTAACTTTTTGTGTGCTTCAGTTTCTTTATTTAAAAGTGGGGTTAATAATGTTCCCATATCTCACAGTCTTGTGAGAACAAAGATAAAAAGGTTTTCTTTACTGTCCTCATCATCATCTTCAGGTGGAAGTAAGTGGCAGTTGACCTTTCGGTGACATTCAGGCTCCTGGGAAGATGTTTTATTCTAGTTCCTTTAAATTGTAGGCTTAGGAGGGAAATGATAGAAATACTTATTATTCTCAGATGTCTTACTAGATTGAACAACACTGGTGAATACCCGACTAATTTTTACCCAGAGTTGTTTAATTATAAGCGGGAGATGTCTTTCAATAAACTTCTTAGTATGTTAATTGAACACAAGTAGTTAGTAATACAGATTCCCCTCCAGATTTCTTTGTATCTAACCAAAAGTTCTACTTATCTCAGACTGAAAACAATCATTTGTTGTTGGAAGTTCAAGTTCAGAACTGCATTTTACCATCAAGGATGCCAAATATGTTTTGCAGGGGAGAGCCTAAAAATGCAAAGATCCTGATATGGAACAGTTCAGATACAAAAACTGAGGGAAATATATAAAATATAAAGTTAATAACAGTATGTTGGTATGTGTCTCAAATTTAGTATATTTCAGTTTTTTTCAAAATAGGAAGGAAACATCAAATAAAATAATAAGATACTCATGTTCTCCACAAAGTTAAACAGATATTAGTATTTTTGTTTGTTTCATAGCTTTCTTTTCTGGAAAACAATATACCATGTAGCTAAAATATCTGCGATTTTCTTCATGTCATCTTCTCTTATTTCCTCAAATAATGTTTCATGTTTTTGTCATTTGCATACATGACATACTTTTATTTTATGTGTGTAAAAAAAGGGTTTTCTGTGGTGTTTAAGATCAACATATGAAACTTTGTCCAAGTATTTGTTCCCATACAGATGCAAAATGAAATTGTTCTACTCTTACCCCTTTTTTAAACAATGCTGTCATAAATATTCTTGTGAAAAATTTATGAGCACTTCTCTTGCCCATACCTCCTAGAAGTTGTATTGCTGGGGTGAGCATTGTCCTGTTACTGTATTGCTCATAAAAGGAATTGCAACGGGATATTTTCCTATGAACACTTTATGAGTCTCTGTTTCCTGATTTTTTTTTTTTTTTTTTTTTTGAGACAGGGTCAATGTTTGTAGTGCAGACTGGCTTTGAACTTGGTTATGTAGCCCAAGCTGGCCTCCAACTCACAGCACTCCTCCTGCCTCAGCCTCCCAAGTGCTGGGACTACAGTTGTCTGCCACTGTGTCCAGCTTTTCTGACATTCTTGCCAGGGCTTATATTTAGATTTTTATATTTTTGCCAGTCATTTCCCTTCCACCTTGACTGGAGATTGAACTCAGGGCCTTGCATGTGCTGTATAAGTATTCTACCACTGAGCTACATTCCCAGCCCTTTTGCTTCTTGGTTTGTTAAAACAGGCTCTGTATATTGTGGGCTTGAACGCACTATGGCTTCAAACTCCCAACAGTTCTCCTGTCTCAGCCTTCCAAGTGCTGACATTACAGATGCATACAACCACGCATGTCCCTTTGCTGGTTTTGGTTGATGTAAATTGTTGCCTTGTTTTTGATTTGCAGTTCCAGTAAGATTGTCTTTTTTTTTCTTTCTTTTTTGGGGGGGGGTACTGGGAATCGAACTCATGACCTTGCACTAGCCAGGCAGGTGCTTATGCCACTGAGCTAAATCCCCAGCCCCAAGATTGTCTTTTCATACATCTATCGGTTTTCAAGTTTTGTTTCCTATAAATTCTCTGTTCATACCTCTGCCTAATATTCTGTTAGGTTGTAGAACCCAAGGCCTCATGCATGCTAGTCAAATCTTCTCCTACTGAGCTACATGTTGGCTCTGTTTTAAATTGTGTGAAGATGTGAATATAAATTAGTTTTCATTTATAATACTTGGGATTTATATGCTTCTAGTTTAACCAGAAAATTCTTAGCCATTATCTTTTTAAATTTTGTCTCTATTTGTTCTGGAGAATTTTTAAAATTTTATTTTATTTTTATTTTATTTTATTTTATTTTATTTTATTTTATTTTATTTTATTTTATTTTATTTTATTTTATTTTACTTACTGGTACTAAGATGGAACCCAAAGGTTCTCTACCACTGAGCTAAATCCCCCATCCTTTTTTGTTTTTTGTTTTTTTGAGACAGGATCTTGCTAAATTGCCCAGGCAGGATTTTTTTTTTTTTAATTTTATTTTAAAGGGAGTAAAATTAAACACAACAAAACAGAACAGAACAGGACATAAGAAAGCATAAATTTCAAAGCTAGACAACCAGAGATCTTCACTATCTGTCATACTGTCTCTTGTTTTCTTCCAAATGGTTGTCCATATCTTTGCATACAGGGAGTTCATACTAAATAAATAACATAGCCAATCTTTTCACAAGATGTGTAGTTCACTGGCTCCCACTTGCTAGGCGGGGTGGGGGGGCACACACGGGACGGGGGACAGGATGACATGAGATGTTTGATTCTCAGCCCGCATGCCAGCAGGCTCACAGCCGCCCCCCAGAGAGGGGAGGAGTTCCTTGTTCTCCCTGCACCCCAAGTCAACTGCATGGTCTAGGTCCCAAGGCGCCAGGGTCTCTCCTTCGGTCCGAAAGTCTGCCACACTCATAGCCGCCCCCCAGAGAGGAGAGGAGCTCCTTGTTCTCCCGGCACCCCGAGTTATCAGGCAGGATTTGACTTTGCAATTCTTCTGCCTCAGCCTCCCTCAGTGCTGGGATTATAGGTGTGTACCACCACACCTGGCTAGGAATATCTGTTTAAATGAGTGTCATACCAGATTTGTTTTATTTATTTTGTCTTTTTGAGACAGGGTCTCAATATGTAGTTCAGGCTAGCCTTGATCTTGAAGCAGTATTCCTGCATCAGCCTCCTGAGTGCTGAGATTACAGGTGTGCACCACCATGCCCTGCCAGACTAGATTCTTAGAATCTTTTAAATTGTGAACTATCACACATTCAAATGAATAGCTATCTCTGTAGTTTAGATTGTAATTTTGAAATAATTATATAAAACAACAAACATCTGTGAGTCTGCTGCCATTAGCTCATGTAAAAGAACATTACCCAAGGTACAAGTGAGACAGTCATCTCATATTGTCTTTTGTGGGGCTATAGTAAGAGAATGTGGTAAAACTGCCTGGCTTAAGTGCTTAATAACTGTTCCTTCTTTAAGCAGAGACATGCTCAGAGATACAACAGAATGGATTTCACTGTTTGGTAAATTTTGGATAACCTTTATTGAGCACTTTAAGTGCTGGGATAGTAAATACTTTGCCTCATTTAGTCTTCACATCGGTTCCTTGTGGCTTTTCTGAGACAGGCTGTCACTATGAAGTCCAAGCTGCGGTTGAACTGGCCTAAGCAGGCCTTGAACTTGGGACCCTCCTGCTTACGCCCCACAAATGCTGATTAAAGTATTATAGGGTGATGAACCCCTCTACTTCAATTCTTAAAGAATGAACTGTTAACATGCTGGTATTAGAGATTTGGAACTGAAGTTGTGGGCTGTAGTAACTTGGCTAAGAACTCACAGCGAGAAAATGGAAAAGCCTGGGCAGTGTGGTTTTCAGCTTTCTGTACTCTGCTTGCTGCCTGTTAATGATCCAAATAGTTATTTTTATAACTCTCAGATTGTATATAATATGGTGTTAGTTGATATTTCCTTATAGTCCTGTCCCCCAGCTCCCCCGTACTGGGGATGAAATTCAGGCCTGTAAGTATGCTAGGCAAGTGCTGTACTGCTGAGCTACGTCCTCAGCCCCTGGGTTTAGTGAATTTAGAAGGGAGAGCATGAAGATGTGAAGAAGCCTAGGCCTTACTAGGTCTGTGAATAGGACCATCTTCAAGTCTCAGAAGAAAATTTCCTAAGACTTATGATTGCCTCACAAGCCTGGCTCAGTGTTCTTCTGTGTTTCTCAACCCCGTGCCTGTCCCAATGGGCCATGTCCCACTCTGCACTGTAAATAGCTACTTAAATGACTCTGTCCTGTTCATATCTGTGTCTCCAGCATTCAGCAGTGTGTCTGACCCATAAAAGTTCATACATTGTATGTATTCATTATTTCTTAATAATGGAATAATATAAATGTTATGTAAGAAGAACTCAATTTTTTATTGAGTATATATTTTATATACTATAATTAAATTTTTTTACATACTTCACACAGGCAATTATACTGAGTTATGATTTACCTAAACACATTCTCATTTAACCTCACCATAATTCTGGAAGTTAAAGTAGTATTACTACCTGTTTTACAAATGGTGAGCTGGAGTTTAAAGAGATAAATCAATTTGTCTAAGGTCAACCAGTGTTTTAAGTCCTAGAGCCTGGATTTGAACCTGTTTGACTCCAGAGCCTAAGGTCTTGGCATTTTAGCACCTTACTTCAGTGGGTATTTCCACAGTCAAGTCAAGTTGGAGAAATCATAGTTTACTGATCTTTAAAAATTCCTAAGAAGCCTGTCCCAGTGTTGGGGACAGCTTGCCGTAGCAGGACAGCAGCAACAATGGTTGGGTTCATTTACACAGTACAGTGATTCTGTTTTGTGCACCTGCTTTTAGAGCATGTGCATTCTTGTCATGTATTGACATCAACCTGGTTTTATTTATTTTTTTTATTTTAAAGGGGGTAAAATTAAACACAACAAAACGGGACATAAGAAAGCATAAATTTCAAAGCTAGACAACCAGAGATCTTCACTATCTGTCATATTGTCTCTTGTTTTCTTCCAAATGTTTGTCCATATCTTTGTATATGGAGAGTTCATACAAAACAACATAGGGCCGGGGATTTAGCTCAGTGGCTTAAATGCCTGCCTGGCAAGCGCAAGGTCATGAGTTCGATCCCCGGTACCAAACAAAACAAAACAAAACAAAACAAAAACACTTTAAGAAAAAAAAACAACATAGCCAATCTTTCACAAGATGCCCAGTTCGTTGGCTCCTACTTGCTAAGGGGTGGGGGAGATGGGACGACATGAGATGTTTGATTCTCAGCCCGAGCACCAGCAGGCTCACAGCTGCTCACCAAAGAGGGGAGGAGTTCCTTGTTCTCCCTGCACCCCAGATCCCCGCATGGTGCAAGTCCCAAGAGAAGCCGGGGTCTCCCTTTCCCGGGCCGCCTAAGCCTGCCACGCTTATAGCATTGACCCCGTTTTAAAGAAAAGAAAACCATTTGTGTATATTATATACCTGTTGCTACAGCAGTTGTCCTGGTTGACATAAAATTGATGTGATAAGTTTGGTTGAGCCAGGTGCTGTGGAGCATGCCTGCAATCTCAGCACTCACGAGGCAGAGGCAGGAGGATTGTTGAAAGTTCAAGGCCAACCTGGGCTGCAGTGAGTGCAAGGCCAGAATTACAGTGAGACTGTGTCTCAAAAAATCTTAAAAAAAAAAAAACAAAACCAGACCAAAAAACTTTGACCTGTTAGGTTTGATTGTGTAGCATGAGGAACTTGTGATTATGACCAATGTTGGACTTTACCCTTTATCTTCAGTGTGATGTGTCTGACAGGTGAGGTTGAAACTGTTAACTCCCTCATGACATTGCTGTTGGTTGGAGGCTGTAGAGACACTGACACATTAAAAATGGATGCCTTTGGGCTGGGATATAGCTCAACAGCATGGCACTTGCCTCTTTAAGCGCTGGGTTGTGAGTTTGATTCCTGGTACAAAAAAAAAGTACCCTTTACCTCCTAAGCGGTAGCTAAAGCTTTTTACATTTTTATTTATTTATTTATTTATTTATTTATTTATTCTGGTGCTGAGGATTGAACTCATGACCTCATGCTTACTGGGCAGGCACTTATGCTGCTGAGCTAAACCCCTGGTCCTAAAGCTTTTTTAAAAACTCCACATTTCAATTAATAGTAAAGGGCTTTTTTGAGGGATAGGCTACTGAAGATGGACCCCCGGGCCTGCATACTGAGCTATATCCCCAGCCTTTTTCAGTTTTTTTTTAAAGACAAGGTCTTGCTTTGTAGTTCAGGATGGCCTCAAACTCACTCTGTGGTCGAAGCTGGCCTCGAACTCGTGGTGATCCTCCTGCCTCAGTCTCCCTGGTGCTGGGTTTATAGGCATGTGCCACCACACCCAGCTTTCTTTCATTTTTTGAGGCAACGTCTAACTAAATTGCAAAATTGCCAAGACTGATCTTAAATTAGCAGTCCTCCTTCCATAGCCTTCCAGAGAACTGGGGTTACAGATGCATGCCGCCGTGCTCAGCTTTTTTCCCCTCAGTAGACTCTTATCTATGATTTACAGTTTGGCCGTTGTGGAGTTGTAGTTTGGTAAAAAGGGCTTATGAATTCTCTTTGTTATGTTTATTAATGCAAGTTTGGATCCATGGAATTTAATGGATTCTTGGTAAGAGCTGTTTCTAGAAATGAAAGTCCATGGTTCTTACTAGGTGACGTTGCACACAAATGGCATCCTGTATAGACAGTTGAGAGTGTTAAGGGGAGGTCATAAAGGAGAAATGGGCTAATAGGTTTGTTTGTTTTTCCTTTCAGACGGGTCGAATTGACAAATCCTACCCTACAGTATGTGGCCACACAGGACCAGTGCTGGATATAGACTGGTGCCCACACAATGATCAGGTCATTGCTAGCGGTTCAGAGGACTGCACGGTTATGGTAAGCACCCAGGGAATTGTGTGTATGCAGGCTAGTGAAACTTGCCCACAGTCCTCCTCTTCTCCCTCCAGCAGTTTGGCTTGTTGGAGTATACAAGGGTTACATTAAAGCTTAACTATAGTCTTTTGCAGTCTCTTTTATCAACAGGTTGTACTATATTGTCTTTGATCTTCTTTTGTGTTAATGTATATGCTTATTGACAGTTTATCTCTGTTCTATGCGAAGATTTAAGGGAAATTAAAATGGCTTTCCAGTAATTCCATGAATGTTATTTGACAGCATGCCTTCCTATACCCCAAAAAGGACAGAAAAAAACTTCTGTCACAAACTTCATGTTACAGTGCAGTAAGATGCCAACAGTTATGCAAATAAAATGGGATATGTAACAGGTATTGAGACAATAAAACTTTTAGCAAGTGGTTATCTCTAAGCTAATGTCAGATGTTTTCTGTCCAGTAGACACTGTTTATCAAGGTTTTTGCTTTATGAAGATAAACAAAAAACTTCTCTCATTTAGATTCTAAAAGTACAGTATATGTGAAGGCAGACCTTGGAATACTTTTTTTTCCCAGCCAGTGTCTTGCTATGTTACCCAGGCTGGCCCCAAACACCTGTGTTTAAACATACTGCCTCAGCCTCCTGAGTAGCTGGAACTACAGATAGGCACTAGTATGCCCAGCTCAAGAGTGCTGTTTAATGTAATGTTTCTTACTCGTGTCTGTGATCTTTAACCTTAAAATAGTGATTATCAGTTTGGATTAGTTTGTAATACTTGCCAAAATTACATTGTAAAGGTTACACAAAAACATGATTTCAGGGAAGCCCTGCTGCTCCAGAGATAGCTGAAGACCACCCCTAATTTTATAAGCATTGCCATGCATGATAAATACAGAGCTCCAAGAGAAATTTTTGGTGGTCCTGGAGATTGAACCTAGCACATTTATGATGAATCACACCCCAATGCCTTATTTTTTTATTTGGAGACAGTATCCCTACTTGCCCAGGCTAACTTGCTATCCTGCCTCAGCCTCACTGAATACTGGGATCATAAGTGTGTGTCACCATGTGTAGTGAGTCATACTTCTTTTATATTCCTTTTTTTATCTGTGAACTAACACATTTTTTGTAATGCTTTATTCATTAAATTATTTTACATAACTGTGATATTTAAACATCTACCCAGTTTTCTTCCCGGGCTTTTGGCTGAAGATGACTCCTCCTATGAGCTCATAATTTTGGCAGCTAAACCATATTAAAGAAACATGCTGCTGCTAAAAGGAACTGTTGTTTAATTTGCTCTGCTAAATGGATCATTTTAATGGCTTCAGATACATTTTGCTAAGGGAAAGGAACATCATTTAGACCTGATCCCAGAGTCTTCAACTCAAGAATCTTCAACTCAAGAGCTACTTTGGTTGTTCTTTTGGTTTTTTGAGACAGGGTCTCACTTTATAGTCCAAGTTGGCATTGAACTCCCTGTGTACCCCAGGAGGGTCTTGAACTCAAGGCAGTCCTCTTGCCTCAGCCTCCCAAGTGCTGGGATTACAGGCATGCACCACTGTACCCAGCTTCTTAGCTGCTTTTAAAGAGGCAGGTTTAATTCATCTTGTTCTGTCCCTGACTATAGACTTCCTTTAAATAAGTAACCACCACAAAAATGGCGGTGAGTGTGTGCCTGTAGTCCCAGCACTTAGGGAGGGTGGCAGGAGAATTACAGGTTTGAGTCCTGCCTGGTTAGTTTAGCAAAACCCTGTCTCAAAATAAAAAAATAAAAAGGATTGGGGCTATAGCTCAGTGGTAGAGAATCCCCATTCTGTTCATTGCTTAGCACTTCAGGAAACAAAACAAAACACAAGTCTTCATACTGTAAAATGCAGAGAAAAGCACACCAAAGACATAAATGGCACAAGTGATACAGTGAATCATGTGAGTCAAGTGAACATCCTATAACACCCTGCATGTCAAGGCCTAGGACTCCCCCCGCCTGTGCACTCGAGTGCTTGCTGTCTATGCCCATCGCCATCACAGCCCTCTCTTGAAAAGTCACTGCTGTCCCAGCTGTTATGACACTTTCTTTGTTTCTGCTCTGTAAGGTATTCATCAGTCAAGAGTGCATCTCCAAACACTATTAGTCTTACTAGTTAAAAAAACCTGACATGTCCTCTTTTAAGTTTCTCTATGTTTCTTTTCCATCTTTTTCCTTCCTTACAATGTTCTGACCCTTGGCCTGTCTTTTCAGCTGTCTGTGTCCCATGGTGTGTCCGCTGTGCTCTGCGTCTGAGTTTCCTGCAAACTGACAGCTAGACCCCAAGGTGTGGTGACATTCAGCTTCAGTCTCTTGGACAAGACTATTGCTAGTGTTAGGTTATTCCTATCAGTTTGTTTGTTTTTTGTTGGTACTTAATGTCCAGATTACTCAGTAATTCATTAAGGGTCAAAAATGGTGATATTAAATTATTGATAAATTGATCAGTTGGTACTGGGAAGTGGACCCAATGCCTTTACTCTGAGCTACATGCCCATTCCTCTCTCTTTTTTGAGGCAGGGTCCACCTAAGTCATTAAGTTACTCAGACTGGACTTTAACTTGTGATCCTGGTTTAACCTCCTAGAGTGCTGGGATTACAGGTGTATGCCAACCACATCTGGCATAAAGTCTTTAATTTTCTTTTTAATTTTCCATCTGGTAAAACTCTTGCTTTTTATTAGAAAAGCAGAATAAATAATTTGATTCCTTCCTTTTACTCAACCCAGTTTTTAACATAATGAATCAGTTTCCTGTTATCCTCAGAAAGTGATCGGTTAGCCTCATCTTTCATTTGTTTTGAACTCGTGAATTTAAACATGCTTGTTAAGTTTCAGTCCATTACATTTCTCAAAGCACAGATTGCCAATGAAAACCTCGTCCAGGTTTCTTAGTCCTTTTGAAATGAGCTTGTAGTCTTTGCTGCCTGATACCCGTGAATGAGTGTTTCAGGCTTACCTTGGACATCTTGAATAAACCCCTTTTTTTAGAAGCCTCAGTTTCTTTGGAAAATGCTTTTTCTAGATCATAGTCTGGGTGGTAAGTTTTATCTTCATTGCTCTGTGTGTGTGTATGTTTGGAGATAGGGTTTTTGTTATGTGACCCAGGCTGGCCTCGAACTCACAACTTATTGCAGTCCTTCTGCCTCAGCCTCCTGCATGCCAGAATGACAGAAATGCATCACCACACCTGCCTGTGGTGATTATTTTTAATGATCAAGTAAAGGGGCTAGAGAATGCGGATGAGCGTTATTGAAAAATATGCTGAATGATTACATTTAGAGAATTTGTTAGAATGCCTTTTTTTTTCTCCTTTTAGGTTGTTTTTTTGTTTGTTTGTTTGTTTGTTTGTTTGTTTTAAACAGAGCCTGGCTATGTAGCCCAGGCTGGCCTCAAACTTGCAGTGATCCTCCTGCTTCAGCCTCCCAAGTGCTGGGATTACAGGTGTGACCACCACACCTGGATAGAATTTGTTACGGTAAAAAAATATATTGTTGTGAATCGCTCTCAGGATAAACCCCCTTTGGAACTCACTAATCCCAGTATTCTTGCCACTTCCTGAAGCAGTTTCAGAAGTCTTTAAATCACTTGTAGATTACTTACCCTTAATTCAATGTAAATGCTATACAAATAATTCTCATACTGGGTTGTTTGGGGAATAATGACAAGGTAAAAAATAGGTGTTTGTGCACACCCACAATCCCAGCACTTGGCAGGCTGAGGCAAGAAGATTGACATGAGTTTGAGGCCAGCTTGGGCTACAAAGTGAGTTCAAGGCCAGGTTGAACTGCATAGTGAGACTTTGTCTTTAAAAAAAAAAAAAAGCACTTCTTCAGCACAGATGCAAATTTTTGAACTGTAGTTGATTGAGGCCTCAAATGTGGGAGTCATGAGTACAGAGGGCCAAGTAGGTATTGTTTGATTTTTCTGTAGGCAAGTGTTGCTGTTAAAGTGAAATAGTAATCTAATTTTCTTTTCCTTCTAATCATATATAATTCTGCACCTAGTTTTTGTTGTTACCATTGTTAAAATTTAGTTGATTTTGCCAGGATATTAGTGGCCATTTGCATTGATTTCCTGGGTATGTGACTTGGGAAGAGGAACATTGCCTCCCCGCGGTGGTGGATCACGGGTCCTGTTAATGTCCACAGCATAGCCAGAGCTCCCGTGTCTTCCAGGCTGACCTAGTAAAGCCAGCTGTGGTGCGGTCGTCTTGAGGACCAGGCAGCATAGCCTGGCCTTCCCCTTGATACAGCAGTTGGGACACACCTGTCCTACAACACGGGCAGACAGGAAGACAAACGGATCGGTGGGAGCCCATCACGTGCGGGCGGTCGCCACTGGCTGAGCCTTGTTTTGTACCAAGGTGGTGGCACTGTTGACTTTTGACCTCTGCTCAAACAACAGGCAATGTCCTGTTGTTTGGAGATGTCCTTTTTATTGGCAGCTTGCTTTTTAAAAACCCAAGCCAACAGTCTCTCTTGCTTCTCTTATTTGCCTTTGGTCTGGCCTTAGGTGTCAGCTTAAGTAAATAGATGGGTAGGTTTTGACAAATCAGGCCAGGGACACTGGTTTACTGTAGGTGGCACTTTCAGTTGATGATAGAGAATAGCCCTTTGCTGCTGCAGCCATATGTAGCAGGGCCATTTTACAAACTGGGAGAGCTCCCTTCTGGGTGGGACGTCCTGCCCAGTGCCAGAATTCTCAGATGAGGGGTTTGTTTATTTATTTATTTTTGAGGTTTATGTATTTACTTATTGGTATATTTTTTTTTCAAATCTGTTTTATTTCAAGATAAAAAGAAAAAAGAGAAAATAAAACTACAAAAAAATTTCAGAACACATCAGTTAGGGGCAACAATGGTACATACATTGCACATTATCATCCCCAAATCACTCATCCGGAGCATAAGATATTTGCATCCCATTGTCTGAACAATACCAGCAAAGATCTTTCTCTCTGGTGAACTCAGAGAAATCAGTAGTATAACTATCTTACTTTTTTAATATACATATACATATACATATACATATACATATACATATACATATACATACATATATGCATGTTTTTCTTTTAGCTTCTCACACTTAGGAAACAATATGATGTTTACACGTGTGTCACATTTATTTCACTAATGAGTATGTTCTCAAGTTGCATCCATTTACCTATAAAAGTCTCCAATTTATCCTTTTTATGGCTGAGTAGTATTCCATTGTATAATAATACCCACATCGTTTTTATCCATTTCTCAGTCAGTTGACATTTAGGTTGTTTCCAAGATCTGTCTATTACAAACTGTGCTGCTATAAACATGGGTGCACATTTATCACTATGACTATGATGTTTTTAATTGTTTTGGGAAGATACCCAGAACGGGAGTAGTTGGATTGAATGAGACCTCTAATCCTAGGTTTTTCAGGAATCTCCACATTGATTTCCACATGGGTTACACCAGTCTGCACTTCCACTAGCAGTGATAAAGGCTCCTTTTTCCCCACACCCCCTCCAGCATTTGTTATTGCTTGATTTCTTGATAGTAGCCATCTTTCTGGGGTGAGGTGGAATCTCAGTGTTTTTTTTTTTTTTTTTTTTTTTTAACCGAAGATCGAACTCATGACCTCGCGCTTGCCAGGCGGGCGCTTAAGCCACTGAGCTAAATCCCTGGCCCTCAGTGTTGTTTTAATTTGCTTCTCTCGAATGACCAGTGCTGTTGAACATTTTTCACATATTTATGTTGTTTGTATTTCTTCATCTGAGAAGTGTGTATTCATCTCAGATGCCCATTTTTGGATTGGGTCTTTAAATCTGGGCGAGCTGTTTGTTTTTGTTTTTTGAGGTTTTTTTTTTTTTTTTTAGGTGTTCTTGATAGTAATCCTTTGTCTGAGGAGCAGCTGGCAAACATTTTCTCCCACGTTGTGGGTTGTCTCTTCACTCTGTTGGTGGTTTCTCTTGCTGTGCAAAAACTTTTCAGTAGAGTGAGATCCCAGTTGTTGATTCTTTGTGACAGTTCCTGTGCAATCAGGGTTTTGTTCATAAAGTCTTTGCCTACGCCAGTGTCTTCAAGTGTTTTACCTACTCTATCTTCCAGCAGATTTAATGTTTCTGTTTTAATATTATTAAGATCTTTTATCCATTCCAATTTTAGCTTAGAGCATGGTGAAAGATATGGGTCCAGTTTTAATCTTTGGCATGTGTAGAGCCAGTTTTTCCAGCACCATTTATTAAAGTGGCTATCTTTCTTCCAGTGGATGTGTTTGACACCTTTGTCAAAGATAAGGTGGCTTAGTTTGACTGGAGTTGTTTCTGTATCTTCTGTTCCATTGATCTTTGGGTCTGTTTTTTTGTTTTGTTTTGTTTTTTTGCTGGTACCACACTGTTTTTATCACAGTAGCTTTATAGTATAATTTCAAGTCAGGGATAGTGATGCCCCCTGTCTTGTCTTTGTTGCGCAGGATTGCCTTTGCTATTCTAGGTCTTCTCTGGTTCCAGATGAATTCCAGGATTGTTTTCTCTAATTCTGTGAGATATGCTATTGGAATTTTGATTGGGATTGCATTGAATCTGTATAACAGTTTTGGAAGTACGGCCACTTTAGTGGTATTGGTTCTTTCTACCCAAGATCACAGGATATCAGGTGGGGATTTACAGCATTAGCCACCCTCTTCTGCACAGCAGGTGGAGTCAGGGCTTCTTTCCTCTCAGTACCACAGGCAGCCAGGGAGGTGCTGTGTTTATTTGCTTTTAGGTTCTTTCTTGGTTAGGCTTCATTTCTTAAAGCAGTTTTTCTTTTATTTCTAGTACTGTCTTGATTTCTGTCACTATTTTTTAGTTTAAGTTCGGACTTACGGTATTTCAAGTCTTTTTCTTTTTTCTTTTTTTTTTTTTGTCCTTTATCTCATTTTGGAATAGTGTGATACAGTTTCTCTTTGGGTAAGTCTCTAGTGTTCTTGTATTGTCTGTAAGGAGTGTGTGTGTGTGTGTGTGTGTGTGTGTGTGTGTGTGTCTTCTTATAGTCATTTTTGGAACTTTTTTAAGAATTGGCTTATTTTTGTGTGAATTTAGCTTTCCAAAGTTATCAGAAAGTGGCTTGATTGAGATAGCTTTTCTGATCCAAGCTTCTTCAGGTGGTGTTCAGAAGTATTCCAGCCTGCTTCTGAGATTTCATCGCCTGTTTTTCCATGGCTTTTCTCATGGCTCTCCTCTTATTCCTAACCTGCTCAAATTTGATTCTGTGGGGGTTTTCCTCAGTGTGGGCCATCCTGGAAGAGCGCCCTCCCTGGTCGGTCTTGAGAGCGCTGGGTCTAGTGTGCAGCTGCTCCGTAGACCCTGCCGGTACTCTACCTGTCCCAGTTTCCATTGCTGGTCTCAGATGGCCTATTGGTCTCATGTCTGACAGACGACTCGCATGCGTACTCTGGCCTGATGACTTCCAGGTCATATAGCTCTTGGTGATTTGCCTACAGCCACTTGTATTTTGAGATCATGACCTTGCTTAGTTTTTGTGGTGGTTCTTGTTGTTGTTGTTTGTGTTTATTGTTTTGAGGTGAGTCTTGCTGTGTAGTCCAGCCTAGCCTCAGACTCTTGGCTGTCCTCCTGCCTTAGCCTTCAGAGTGCTGGGATTGAAGGCGTGTGCCACCATGCCTCCCTCATGACCTCGTTTTGAGTAAATACTCTGAGGATTTTGTTATGTTACCTGCTGTCATTTTGATGAACAGACTTGAAAAAATCTGAAAATTATGTTAGCAACAAGACTGCTATTTTCCCAGGGTCCTCTCACGTTACCCTTTAAGGTAAACACTTTGTAAATTAAATAATGCTTTGGGATAAATCTAATTTTTTAAACCCTTAAGTATAGAACTGATATCTAAATCACTCTTTAATCCATAACGTCCCCCAAATCATGTTTTATTGGTGTAATTGAAGCTTTTATAGCTTTTCAGCTGAAATGAAATTTTAAAGAAATATTTGATCTTCTCCTGTTTCTTAATACCTTATTTTCCACTTTGCTCTCCTAAAGGTAAAAGAACACTGTAAAATAGATCAAGTGGTTTCAAGTAATACTGCACCTTTTTTTTAAACAGAAAAGCTCTCAGTAGTTTCTCAGGCGCAGGCTGTTGGTAGTGACTCAAGCTCCAAATGGTGACAGATGGTAAGCAGAGCAAGAAGGACATGTTCCAGGTGAGGAGGCCGCAGAGGAGTCGGAGACTAGGAGTTGGGACGCAGGCACTCTCAGCCTCAGTTGCTTTACATAGAAAATAGATTTATAATTATAAATAACGTTTTATATAATTATCTGAGAAGATCAGAAGGAAGGTATTCGTGTGTATGTTGTTTTTTATAATGAATGTGAATGGGTTCATAGTACAATTCATGATAGCAAGAATACCTTTTAACAGACATTTGGTAGGAAATGCAGTAGAGCTAGTTTATCAAATGCACTGTGAAAGGATAAAATTAATTTAAAGCCCCTGTTTAGAATTATGAAGCCCATTAAGCCCCAAGCATTTAAGCGTTGTTTGTTAATTTTGTGAGCACTGATTGAGGATGGTGATGCTATTTTAATGGTAGATCTAGAAGAGGGAAGGGCAGCCTTAATGGATGTTTCTCCATCCTTCAAAGGTGGCTCCCTTAAGCAGCCTTAACATAACATATTGACACTGCTTACATTTATCACTGCTTTGAAGCAATATTTGATGTCCACAGACAACAATTATGTAAACCTTCCTCCCAGAAAGTATGCTTTGTTTCTGGATTTTTTCAAATTTTGGTACTGTGAATTCTTCAACAATATGTGGCTTCTGATTATTTCACCCTGAGAAATTTTAGTCCCAGAAAATGATATTACTTTAAGTAATACAAAGAGTAGCCAAGTTATGTTTAGTGAATGTTGTTTACTACCCTTATTCACAGGGTAGTAATCAAACACAAATGCAGGGGGGGCGGCTAATTCAGACAACGGGATTGCATAAATGTTTCTTCCAAAGTCTGGGGGATGGAAAGACCTTGCAAGTATGAGTCTTAACTGTCTTCACTTACATATCCTGAATGGTCCCAAGGTACTAAGTTTAAATGAACACTTCACCCCTTCTCTCAAATTAATCCTATTCTCCTACAGAGATCAACAAATATAACCTATGTTGTTCATCTTTGTTTCTGTTGTAAATTTTCTCAATAAACATGTTTTGAAATAGAGATGGAAGTGCTACTGTGGTTTGCCTCTGTCATATAGCAGGGTTTCGTATTTTCATTGTTAAGATGGATGTGGACCATACCCCAGTGGGCACTGTGACTGCGGCAGATCACAACTCAACACCTGGTCTCTGGTTTCCCCAAGGCCAGTGTCGTGGTGGGTTTGGATATGGTGTGGTTCTAAAGGGATTGTGCCACCCTGCAGTTGCTACCAAATATGTATGTTTCTTCTGTCTCAGCGCCATCCCTCCTTTATTTTGCCTTAGGAATTGGTTTTCTTAATGTTTAAAAGGAGTGATTTTCTTGGGGAATATCCTTTTTTATGCCTATAACCCCAGTTCCTAGCCCAGTAGCAAGTTCACAGTGGGTGATTAACATAGGAAAGCAGGATCTAAAACACTTTGAGTGTGCTTTCAATTTATACTGTGTTTAAACAATAAAACCATTAAACTTACTGCTTTGCTACTCGAGAGGGCCCTGTTTCTTGCGGTTCCTTTTCTTCCATTTGGAGCTGTCCTCTTTCCACAGTTTCACATGTGAGGGGATGCCAGTGGTACAGTCGTTGAGAACATGTGCTTAAAGTTGTTTTTTTCCAGAACCTTGATGGGTTTTCAGTGACTGATTCACTTTTTCATCTGGAAGCCCTTGGGACTGATTGTGTTTTTGTCCTTTCTTTCAAAGCAAAACAGAACATTGCCATAGTAATATGTTGTCCAAATAGAAAATTTCAGGAACACAAATGGCAGTATTTTGTTTGAAGTGGGAGGGGCAGTGCTGTGCTAAAGTGCCCACTCTGGGCACGGTGGAGATGTTCCGTGCCTGTTTTCCTTCCTGAATATTGCATGTTTCTCAGAATATTGATTGGTATTAGAATACGAGTCCACAGCCACAGAGTAGAGAAAAGCTCTCAGGTCTGTGCAGAGATTGTTTGTCCTCACTATGCTAATTGGCCTGGGCATAAACTGGAGCTTTCACACATAGGATATCTTGGATGTAAATTAGTATTAATTAGTTGAGCACAGTGCTGAATTCATTTGAAGATAAGGCTTATTCCAAGAGATGCTGATGTTCAGACCTAACAACACGTGCAGGGTCATAGTGGTCATAGTAACAGCATGGAGAGTAATCGTGAGCACAGAATAGACACTTACTTTGCTAGGCATTGTTCCAAGTCTTTATGCGTGTGCTCATATTTAATCATCCAACAGCACAGTTAAAGGCAGGAGTGTGACCCATCATAACTTAGATGCAGTGCTCACAGAGTGACAGTTTCATCAAAGGTCCCATGGCTGATAAGAGGCACATCCACAACCTGGTCTTCGTACTCCAAAGCCTGTGCTCCTCCCTATGGGTAGTGTTTCCCAGTAGGGCAGTGCTGTGCAGTGTATTTTAGCTCATTTGTCCTTTCGAGTAACCCCTCTGCAGGACTAGTTGTTGCTGTCCTCAGTATCAAACAAGGAAGTGGAGGATCCCAGAAGTGCAGCCTCTTTTAATGCTAGCATGACTAACTATGTCCTGGCTGTAGTAAGAGCTTGACCCTTCTGACACGCAGACCAGTGTCTCAGATTCTGCATGAGATTAGACATGTGCTAAGGGTCACTTTCTGCTCTTTGTTGGTCCTGAGCTGCAGGAGGCGAGACCTTCAGTCCACACGGACAGGCCATTACTTGGAAGTAGCATACAGCCCTGAAAAGGACAGAGAGCCATGTAGAAACAGGCCTGTGGGCATCAGCCAGAGGATGTGTGTACTCAGTGTGGAAAGACTTACAGCTCTTTCCCATAGTCCTCAGTGGAGAGCACCACCACCTTTATTTACCAGCAGACCCTAGGGTTCTGTTGGTTTTTTGTTTTGTTTCAGACTTCCTCAGCCACATCCCTGTGCACTTGCAGGGCCCAAGCCTACAGCGTTACCTTTTGACTCTGGTGCCTTTTCCCTGCTGACCCTTCAGCCAGCCTTTTTGAAGCATTGTTTAGAGGCTGCACACACTGTTTAGAAAATTGCTTTCTTCATCTGTGCTGTTTATTTTGAAATAGGTTACTTGATTTTCGTTTTTCCTGTCACTCCTCTTTATTCTTAGAGGTCATCTCTCCTCATGGAACTTACCTGCATGGACTGCACTTAGTCAGCAAGAAGGTAACTGGTGACACTTAACATTTTCATGCAGCATTCAACTGACATGGGTCCCAGCTTGGTTCTACTGTGTGGTCTCCTAGTGAGCAATATAATAACAGTGGCTAACGCTTACTGAGTGTCCGCCTCATGCTGGGCAGTGTTCTAAATGTGTTAGATTCATGTTACTACATCAATCCTCAACTACCCCACTAAAGATGGAGAATCAGGCTTCGTGTGCAGTCTAGGTGGAGCCTGTGTTAACAGGCTTAGCCTGTGTACTTTGTCCGAAGTTTGGAAGTGCTATTTAGTGCAAGGCTGTGTTCAAGGGCTTTACTAAGTCACTTAATCCTTTTAGCAACCTAGCTGGGATTTATGTTTCAGTTACTTTTTTGCCCAGGATCATCACAGTAAGTTGCCCAGGCAAGATCTGAACCAGGGATCACCTGTCCCCAAGCTCTACTCTTTAACTGTTCACACCATTCCTATTTTCTGCCTTTATCTTTCAATCTCATGGAAGCTGCTGCTTTCTGTTAGACCATTAACTCCTCCAGAGCAGGGCCTTTGTTTAATTACCTAAAAGCCTGCCTTATAGTGGCTATTCAATAAATTATGTTGCCTGAATGTATATGCAAGGTATTAAAGTCAGTGACTTATTAAACCTAGTGGAAGAAACCAGTAAGTCTGCAGAAAACATGGTAAAAAGGAATAGTTTGTTCTCATTTAAAAATTATATAATAAACGTTTTGTTCTAACGTTAAAGTTTCCTGTCAATTCGAGTGATAAATGGTTAGTAGAGAAGCTAGAGAAAAGAAAAAGTGAGGACCTGTTATGAGTTCTGTCTCTGCCTTCATATTTAAGGATGGAAGGGTTGATTATAACCATAGCTCCCATCACTTTACACCTCCTTAAGAATTTGGAAAGCTTGCTGCAGTACATAGTCCCTGGTCAGAGTTAGGCAGACATTTTTTTGTGTGTGGTGCTTGAAACAGCCCCAGCATCCCATGATTCGAGTGCCACCTGGAGATGGCAGGTGGTACTGCCACTCTTCTGGTTCTAAGCCTGGGTCTGAGTCATCTTGCAAAATGCATTTCCTGTTGAGTTACTGTCTCATTTCATAGTTGTTTCCCTACCGATTTCATGCTTTGATCAAATCCGTAGCCATTGTTTTCTGTTTGTTTTGTTCAAAATTTCAGTCCCGCTTTATATTAAAATAGTCGTGTTCATTTCAGGGTTGTTTTGCTAATCACAAATCCTTAAGTAAGGACAGTGCGTGTGAGGATGCACGCACGAATGTTGTGCTGAAGGGGAAGGTTGCCCACACTGCCCTGGGGGCGGCGTGGCTCAGAGTCTGCTTGGCAGGCGAGGCGCGGGTCTGGGTGAGGCAGGGAAATTATCTTTTTGCCTCTGCGCTTGTTCACACCTGCCTTGTGTAAAATTTGTGGTGGTTCCAGGGCAGTCTGGTGAAGTCTGGACTTAAGTCCTCAAAAGACAAGTTAATTTTGCCATGATTTGCATAAGAGGTTATATTTAACTTGAGTAGAACAGTGAGCTCATCACTCAACTCATGGTTTTTCCCCTCTCTTCAGACTGCGTAATTTTGTCCTTGTTTTTCTCAGGACACCAAAACAGCTGAACCTTACATGCTCTTCTGGTCCAGAGCCCTGTCCTCCACTAAGCAAATGAACCCAAATAGTTGTTTCTCTCCTTAGAAATCCCCACAAAGGGACTTCTTTTTTTTTGGTTTGGTTTTTATTTATTTTTTTTATTTTTTATTTTTTTAAATTTTTTATTTTAAAAGGGTGTAAAATTAAACACAACAAAACAGAACAGAATGGGCCATAAGAAAGCACAAATTTCAAAGCTAGACAACCCAGGATCTTCACTATCTGTCATATTGTCTCCCATTCTCCAAATGGCTGTCCACACCCTTGCACATGGGGAGCTCATACCAAATAACATAGCCAATCCTTTCACAAGATGCGCACTCCACTGGCTCCCACTTGCTAGGCAGGGGGGAGGCGGAGGGGGGGACATGGGATGGGTGACAGGACGACACGAGATGTCTCATTCCCAGCCCACATGCAGGCAGGATCGCAGTCGCCCCCCAGAGATGGGAAGAGTTCCTTGTTCTCCCGGCATCCCAAGTCAACTGCATGGTGCAGGTCCCAATGCGCCAGGGTCTCTCTGCTTCAGACCGCTGAAAGTCTGCCACACTCTCAACCGCTCCCAGAGAGGGGAGGTGTTCCTTGTTCTCCCAGCACCCCGAGTCAACCGCACAGTGCAGGTCCTGATGCGCCAGGGTCTCTCTCCTTTGGGCTGCTGAAAGTCAGCCACACTCTCAGCTGCCCCCAGAGAGGGGGGGATTTCCTTGTTCTCCTGGCACCCGAGTCAACTGCACCATGCAGGTCCTGATGCGCCAGGGTCTCTCTCTTTCAGGCTGCTGAAAGTCTGCCACACTCTCAGCTGCCCCCAGAGAGGGGGGGATTTCCTTGTTCTCCCAGCACCCCAAGTCAACCACACAGTGCAGGTCCTGATGCGCCAGGGTCTCTCTCCTTTGGGCTGCTGAAAGTCTGCCACATTCTCAGCCGCCCCCCAGAGAGGGGAGGAGCTCCTTGTTCTCCTGGCACCCCAAGTCAACCGCACCATGCAGGTCCTGATGCGCCAGGGTCTCTCTCCTTCAGGC